>JABUQX010037253.1:55000-62217 GCA_015478945.1 Trachelipus rathkii | reverse complement strand
AATATTATGAGGCTTTATTTGTTGGTACTTAATATATAACTAGAAATCGCTCAAACTTTTGCAGGTTTGTGTGTTTGTGCGCTAGTTCGATTGTAGTTTTTACAAGCTTCATGTGTAAAAAGTTTTAAATTTATTTAATTGATATTAGAATCTTTAATATTTTCAGATTTTTATTTGAATAATAATGGAATCCCCCCAAAGTTCATTCAGCATGAAAATAATTCAAATAAATTGTATTATTAATTTTGATATTAATAACTTGAGAAAGAATATTGGAAAATCGAAAGTCACTTAAGCTTTTCGATGTTTATATGACAATTACGAGACAATTTTATTCCCTTTTTTCGATAGGTAATGTGGAACTGAGAAACGAAAATTATTTTTACTGGAGTCGCAACATTTTAAAAAAAAAGAAAAAGAAAAAAAACACACATAAACACTTCGATTCAAGGTCGAAACAAAGAGTGATTATGATTCTTTTTGAATCTAACTTAAAATATTATTGACAGTAAATGAAAATTTTTTAGACACAATTTTAATTTTGAAATAGTTTAAGAAAATTGCGAAGATGAAAAAAAAATCATTAAAAACTACTACATAATCCCATTTGTAATTATTTCATTATTGAACTTAAAAAATTTTAATTATTTTTTATAATTTTCTTATCTGATAGTACTATTATTTCTGCCACCGCTATTTAAAATAATAATAATAATAATAATAATAATAATAATAATAATAATAATAATAATAATAATAATAATAATAATAATAATAATAATAATAATAATAATAATAATAATAATAATAATAATAATAATAATAATAATAATAATAATAATAATAATAATAATAATAATAATAATAATAATAATAATAATTAATATGTTGCACAAGTTTAATTTATCTACTATAAAATATCTTTCAAAAAAAATAAAAATTATTATAAAATTGCTATTTTAAAGTGTTTTATAAGTAAATGTGACAATACTGTTTTTAATAAAGGTTTTAAATAGTTAATTTCGTTTCAGGTACTCAAAGAAGTCACATATACGATGAACAGAATTATAATAGGGTTTCTGCCAGAGCTCGGAACCGGTAAATATTTTTTGCAGGCTCCGGCACCGGTTTCGTCATCTCAAAACACCTGACTAACTTTAGTGGCTCTGGCTCTGGCTCTGGCTCTGGCTCTGGCTCTGGCTCTGGCTCTGGCTCTGGCTCTGGCTCTGGCTCTTGTTCCGTCATTTTAAAACACCTGACAGGCTCCGGCACCGGTTTCGTCATTTTAAAATACCTGACTGACTCCGGCACCAGTTCCATCATTTTAAAATACCTGACAGACACCAACACCGGTTCCGCCATTTTGAAATACCTGACTGACTCCGGCACCGGTTCCGTCACTTTAAAATGGTTGACTGACACCAGTTTCGGTTCCTTCATTTTAAAATACCTGACTGACTCCGGCACTGGTTCCGTCATTTTAAAATACCTGACTGACACCGACACTGGTTCCGCCATTTTGAAATACCTGACTGACTCCGACACCAGTTCCGTCATTTTAAAATACCTGACTCCGGTTTAAAATATCTCCATTTTCAAGTCCCTTTATTTTATAGTAATTTTGTTTTGATATTCGACACCGGATCCACCTTTGGCATCATCTAATAAAAAAATCGGCTCAGGCTCCCTACTTAGACTCCAGCTTAGATTCCAGCTTTGTAGCTCTGATTCCAGCTGACCCATCTAATAACATAGTATGAGTTTATGCGTTTTTGTCCCACAATTTAAAAAGTGATGACGTTTGCATGAATGATTGATGTAAAATTATATTATGAATAATGGCGTCATATCAAGATAAATTTGTCAACCACTGCGGATGACTCGCTATGACTTCCGACAGCATCCGTTATGTACAAACACGAACGTTGACTCTGAAGGAATGCTTTGTAATTGTAATACAAAAGTTAATTATATAGGATCGCTTTAGCCTTCATTGGTTGGAAGTTCCTTAAATAGGTTATGATTGGCTAAGAGCTCCACCAATCAGAGAAAGACATTATCATTCATACATGCTGATCCATACCTTTCCGAAATGTGTGCAGGAATAACACTAATGACTAATAAATAGTATTTATTTTCCGATTTTATGGTCATCATATTATTAAGTTTAATACTAACAGCTATTCAGGGTGTCCATAAAGTCTCTTTATAATTTATTAAATATATTAAAAAAAGCAAATGAAAAGATAGGTTTTTGGTAATTATTACATAATGAGGAATAGATATTGATTTTTTTTGCCTCATTTAATACACCTCTATATGGGCACCATTAGTTACACAAAACACATTAAGACAGCCTCACCAGTAGTGACAATGGCATCAGTGTTCCTTTTCTTCGGGTCGTTGATGTCGTGTATCTTTGTTTGATACAGGATATCTTTAACATAACCCCATTTAAAGAAGTTCAGGGAGTGTGATATCTGGGAACAAGGTGACCAGGAAATTGGGCCGTCCCTTCCAATTTAACGGTCTGTAAATGTTTGACTTAGGAACCGAAGATCATGCAATGCGATTGAAAACTTTGATAACCACCGAGTGCATAAAACAAATCCGACAAGCACATCGCATCAATTACTTGTAATAATTTTTTTTATATTGTAAAGAGACTTTGTGGACTCCCTGTGTATATAGTTTTTGTTTCTTCCAAATTAGCTTGGAAATAGAGTGTTTTCAGCAGATCTCTCTCTGACAAATCATTGTCTTTAAACTCTAATCATTCACAACAACCATCTTACTGTGCAATAGACATATAAAGGTTCTCTCTTCTATAGCTTCTTTATTAATTCTTTTATGTTGATGAAAAATAGACTTTATATATTAAGCTACTTCCGTGCTCTCAATTTAAGTAATCTTTAATATTTATGAATGTGAAAACAGAAAATAACAATAACAATAACAATAGCAATAACAATAATAATAATAATAATAATAATAATAATAATAATAATAATAATAATAATAATAATAATAATAATAATAATAATAATAATAATAATAATAATAATAATAATAATAATAATAATAATAATAATAATAATAATAATAATAATAATAATAATAAAATGCTAAAAAATAAAAACGTGATCAAATTACATATTTTAGCAACAGATTTGAAACGACGATTTTATATTAAAGATTCTGTAAAATATCTTAATGTCTCTTCAAGTGAAGTGTTCATTGAATCAGTCTTTAAATCCAGATTAAGAAATCTTTAAGCTCACCGTAGCGTGATTTATATTCTAAAATTACAATCTTTACTTTTCGGCCAAACGAAAACGGGTCACGTGATGTAAAGAAACATCGGGGACTTAGACCAAAGCCTTCTTTTTGAATGCTTTGGTTATGCCTTAAAATTAATCTGAAGGCTTGATTTTTTTCCTTGTGATATATTTCATATAATGTTTTAGCTACTAAGACCTAGGTCAGGTGTCAGCTCTCCGTAGTGGAAATTGAACTACATTAAACAGTAAAATAACACAATGGCAAAGGTAGTCGAAAAGATATATGAAAGTAATTTTTATTTATGTTTCAGTAAGTTCCACACAGACAGAAATACACACACACACACACACACACACACACACACACACATATATATATATATATATATATATATATATATATATATATATATATATATATATATATATATATATATATATATATATATATATATATATATATATCACAGTTCTATATTGTTTATTAAAAATGTAATAAGTCACTGAGATCACGTAGGACAATTACAACTTGTTTTTCAAATCTCTAAACATGTCTATGTATAGCAGTAAATTATAACACTGTATAAATATATACTCTGATAATAATTTCAAAACAGATAAAAGGCCTCTAAATCGATATGAATCGATATATCGATATTAAAAAAAAATTAAAACAATATAAAAAATTTGACAATGGCTGTCAAGCATTTGATAATTACGATTTAATGTGTCGACCATTTTACTCTAAGTAAACAGTTTGTCGACGTTTTGGACACATTTCTGAAATTATTTTAATTGGGTGTTGAACATTTGCCACGTCGATTATTTTCCATGTCGACGATTTGGGTTTAGTTCCCGTTGTTTACTTCCTGCTACAAAAATTTTAAATAAAAATCAACAAAAATAAATCATTTTCTATATAGATTCAGCTCAAAAATTAAATAAAATTATTTTTAGTAATTCTCATTAAATCTCAGAAAATCTTATTAATATTATATTAATTAATATATTAATTCACAAAATATTACTAGTAATTATATAACCAATTTATGATCATTAATAACTTTAAAATAATAAATAATTAATATTAATTATTCTTATTTTGGTTCTTTCCAGTTTTAATGATTTTTGCCGCAACAATCTTTTAAATATTATATTATAATTTATATTATATAATATTTTTCTATGTTTATTTTTTATTGATTTAAACTATTTGGTTAAATAAATTAATTGATCGATTGATTAAACTAAATAATTTACATTTGTTTTTTATGTTTCATCCAATCGTTCCACAGAAATCAAGAAACTTAAGAAATTGGATAGATTTTCTGTAAATCTCGCTGTTGCCGGATTTAAATTCTGAAAATTTCACTGCAGCTGGATTTAAATTCTGAAAATCTAACTGCAGCCGGATTTAGGTTTTTAAAATTTCACTGCAGCTGGAGATAAATTCTTTTAAACTCTTCTAAATGATTTCATAAACAAATTGAATAACAAATATTAAAATTTATGTGAAACTTTTTTTTTTTTTTTTTCATACAATGAGTTTAGAACAACATCAATTACATAGTGAAGTATCCAATGAATTGTTGGAGCCTTTGGAACCTTTTTATGATGTTGATGAGAAGGAAGCTGAGGACATTAATTCTTGCTTAAATTTTTTATCCATATTAGATGATGAAGACTCAACAGATTCCTGTAACTTTACATTATTCAGAAAAAAAGATGACAAGCAGAGAGAGACTGAATATAATGGTAAAACATGTGAATCAATAGAAAATAGGAACAGTTGTAATAATAATAATGAAGCATCATCATCAGGAGAAATGGTATCTGCTAAAGCAAGTGCAAAATCTTTCAAGCCTGGGTTTGATTTAATGAAACCAAGCGCAAGTTCACCAGTTATTAAAATTAGAAATCAGTCTACTATACTAGTTCCAGCATCTAAATCGAATTCATCATTTATCAAGGGAAATAACAATATTATATTAAAAATTCCTTCCATATCACTAAAAAAAACTTTTCCTGGACAAAAAGATTTATTGCAATCAAATAAATCAAATCAGTCTCAAAATATAAATTGTACTGAGTTTAAGATTTTGAAAAAAATAAAGTTAAAAAATACTTCCAAAGCTGAAGTTAAACCTAGTTATTTTCCTAAATGTTTGAAGAGTAGTGCAGTAGAATCTGCTAAGGAAGGAGAGATATTACTTAGAAATCGAATTATTTTACCATCTGTTAGTGCATCACGCAAGCCTGTCAGTCCTGGTAAACAATCATGTGCAGCTAAAACTTTACAGACTTTATCTCCTGGTAAGCATTGTGCAATAGAAAATTCTAAAATAGTTTGTAATGAAAGAGACAACAGTGTGTCACAGTCCCCTAATATTTTGGGTAAAATTATAAGTGATAAGGATAAAACAGAAATTGAAAATGGCATAATACTGAAAAATTGTGATACTGTTTCTCTTAACAAAGAATCTAAAAATAAGGTAATCCTGATTCCAGCATATGAAGATGCAGTAAATGTCTCAAATAATTCACTAGAAGTTCCTGAAGCAGAATTTGAAAACCCAATAAACATTACAAAAAATTCACTTGAAATTCCACATTCGGAGTTTGAAAATTCTTCAAGTTTCACTGAAAATTTAGTGAGTATTCCATCACCACCAGAATTTGGAACCTCTTTAAATATTCCAAAACTTTCAGTTGAAATTCCACAATCTGATTCTGAGGACACAAGAAATACTGATAAAAATTCAATTGATGTTCCACAGCCAGAATTTGATAATACAGTAAATAGTTTTAATAATTTAGTTGACATTTCCCACCAAGAATTTGAAAATATAAAGACTGCAAAACATTTAGTTGAAATTCCATGTCTAGATTTTGAAGAGAGAGCAAATATTCACAAAAATTCAGCTGAAATTCCATGTCCAGATTTTGAAGACATTGAGATTATCCACAAAAATTCAATTGAAATTCCATGTCCAGATTTTGATGACACTGAGATTATCCAGGAAAATTCAGTTGAAATTCCATGTCCAGATTTTGAAGACACTGAGATTATCCAGGAAAATTCAGTTGAAATCCCATGTCCAGAATTTGATGACACCTCAATTTTCCACAAAAATTCAGTTGAAATTCCATGCCCAAGTTTTGAAGACACTGAGAATATCCATGAAAATTCAAATGAAATTCCATGCCCATTATTTAATGACACTGCGATTATCGACGAAGATACAGTTGAAATTCCACATCCAGAATATGATGAGACAGCAGTTATCCAAGAAAATTCAGTTGAAATTCCTCATACAGAATTTGAAAATATAGTGAATCTCCAGGAAAAGTTAATATCACCTCCTCCCCAAGAGTCTGAAAATATTGTAAATGCTCCAAAAGATATAGTTTTACTTCCATCTCCAGAACTTGAAAACACAATTAACATACCCAAAAATTTAATTGAAAGTCAAAATTCTAATGGCACCAAATTAATAACTTTTTTTAATTCATTTAGTGCGGTAGAAATCACACAAAGTTCACCACAGGAAGAACAAAATGATACCCAGCAACTCGGGAAGGATAATGTTAAAAAAATAAAAAGAAGAAGAAAAAAGAAATCTGAAGATGCAGATTCAAATAAAAAAAGGAAAAATGTAGAGGTGTCTAAAAATTCAAAGACAGATAAAAAAATTAATAAAAGGAAAATGGTGTCGAAAGAATTGTATAAACCACTTGAAAGAAATTGCGAACGTTTTTAAGCCATAATAGTAAGTAATATATATATATATATTATACTATAATATATATAATATATATATATATTTATATATATATATATATATATATATATATATATATATATATATATATTATATTATATAATATATATATATATATATATATATATATATATATTATATTTATTATATATAT
>JABUQX010037253.1:0-47500 GCA_015478945.1 Trachelipus rathkii | reverse complement strand
CCCTTAAGTGCGAGCTAGTCTCGCCCAAAAATCCTCCCAAAAGCTTCACAATACCTTGACAGACTGTGGTATATCTATAGTGCCAGGGTTCATCCCTTGGGCCAAGCCCTCAACCATTCCACCTACCAAATGACACCATTTACTCCTATCATGCACCATTCTTCTTGCTTCTGCTAAATTCACATTTTCCTTCAGACACCCTTTTACTGACTCAAAAGTAAAAATTGTTATATTAATATTATATATATTATTATTCATTATATTAACTTCAAATAGCTTAGACCTATCCATAAAATTTTCAAAATTAGAAATATTTATTTTGAAATGTAGATTTATCATAAAATTATGTAATTTTCTACAGAATTGGGTTTTAGTATATATATATATATAATATATATATCTATTCATTTATATATATAAATATAAGTAAATATATAAATAAATATAGCTATTATATATATATAGATATATATATATATATTATATTATTTATATATATAATAATATATAATATATTACAATATATATATAATAAATATAATATAATATACTATATATATTATAATTAATTATATATATTAATATATTATCTGTATCAATATATATATATATTATATATATTATATATATAATATATATATATATATATAAAATCTTTCCATTACTTCTATCGATTCTCCTCTACTCCTAAGACGCGAGAGTAAGGTGCGTAGACAAGCATCGAAAAAACGAAGAAATATGCAGTATATAAGAATATCTGACAAAGTCAGAAAGAAAGCCCAGCCTTCACAGCCAAACACACTCCTGTACCATTAATTAGTAAGATCTCGTCTCGTCGCTTTCAGAAAAATCCACCCTAGAGCATGCGTCACGTGGACCGCACGGACCCTCACCATGGGTATAATCTCGTCAGTGTAAGGGTTCATCCCTCGGCCCAGGTGGGCCACAACCATATCCCCCTCACAAAATACCCTCCCCGCTACACCTTAGCACCTTTATTCTCCGCCCCTCTAGTCTAAACTCACATTTCTCTCCTTCAAACATTCTTTAACTGACTCAATCCACTTTTTCTTTGGTCTCCAATTATCTTTGGAATTGTTTAAAGTGAAATAGATTCAAAGGTTTGAACATAAAGTTTAGCTTTAGCAGGAGGTAAAACAGCATTTGTCGGCAGAAACTAAAGGAGGTACAGAAGAAGAAAAAGAAGTAAAGTTAGAGTTGAATTTTTTTTTTTTTTACAAAATGCTAAAAATTGAAAATTGCTTGAAGAAGAGAAACAAGAAAGATTATTTTTCTTTGAATAGAGTTTGCTCGATTCTTAGATGAAATATAAGTTGCGTGAGTTCTAAAGTTTGAAGATGATTGTAATTCGTGAAGGCAGCATCTCTCCGACGAATAGCATTAGAGCAAGCAGAGTTAAACCAAAGTTCAAAAGTTTCATCGAAGGGAAAGAAGATGAAATTTACACCTTCATGCCAGTGAATATCACCTCAGTTATGCGTTCTGCACAATCCGAGGACCCCTCCACTGAAAAGCGAGTTAACATTTATCATAGAAACACGACCTCAAGTTCAACCAGTACTTGGAGATAGAAGAGGATATAGAAAAAAGTGATCAGGGGAACCCAGAAGTAGAGAGAGTTTAAAAGAAGAATTGGAACTTAAGAGAAAGTCTTGTATGTGTATGTTGGGGTCATCTCTCAAATGATCAAGGATACGGCTGCCCCATCTGCTGGAGGTTATTGTGGACAGAGAAAAGGTAGAAGTGTTTACCAACTGTATCTTGAGAACCAGAGGACAACCATTGGCGGTGGTGAACTTTGTAATCACAAAGAACGATAATATTTAGAAAAGAAGACGAGAGAATTTGCTCTATTTTGGTGTTTATTAGTCAATAATTTAGGGAAGTCAGTTGAGTTTGAAGACATATACAAAACAGATGGATGTAGTCGTAGATTGGGAAGTAGCCTTAAAGAACAAACAATGTTTTTTATGTTCATAACACAACAACTGCCTTTGACTGAAAAGTGAAGATAGAGACAGCAACAGCGAACAGAGTGGGGCTTACTATCGGAAAACTCAGACTCAATTATAATTAAATTCCGCGAATGTTGCAGATATTATCGAAGAAAGAAGACCTTGTCCCAGAATAAGGCAACCATTACGTGGCAGCACCACCAACCTTACCACCGGAAACCCTCAACTCTCAGGTTATGATGGGATATATTATAATTATATATAATATATATATTTATAAAAATATATATATATATATCATACTAATATATATATATATATATATATATAATATTATATATATATTATATATATATATATATATATATATATATATAATATAATATATATCCCCTCTTGAATAGGGCTCTGCCCGTGAGTGTGGTGACAACCACAAACACTAACATCTCTCATTATATATATTATATAAGTATATATATATATATATATATATATATATATATAATATATATATATAGTATATATTATATATATATATATATATATATATATATATATATAATATATATATTATATATATATATATATAATATTATATATTATATATATATAATAAAATTAGGGATGTACGATACCAGAAAGAGGCCGATACCGATACTCTTTTTTTTTTAGATGCCTATACCGATCACTTTAATTAATATAAAAATCCACAGTAATAAGATAGAACATTTGTGTACTGCTAGGCAACTCAGGATTGCATTCCCTGTACAACCAATACTTAGTCATTTATTTCATATTTGGTTGTGCCCAAGTATATTTATTTTATAAATTAAAATAGTATCTTTAAGGAATAATAATGCAAATATAATATTAATAACTTTTTTATGTTTGTGTTTATTCAAAAAATATTCCATTTCCATTTTCCAGTAAGTTTAGCTACTCTCAGAATTTGCATTCCCTGTAAAACCTTATACTTATCATTTATTTCATATTTGCTTGTGCCAAGTAATTTATTTTTATAAATTAAAATAATATCTTTAAGGAATAATAAATGCAAATATAATATAAATAACTTTTTTAATTTGTTTTATTCAAAAAATATCAATTTCCATTTTCCAATAAGTACTTACAAAGTTAGGCACTAGCTCTTATGTTTTTAAATGATTACATACAAGAACAGATTCTTTAACCTAGCTACAATAATTAAAGAATTAAAAAATAAAAAGAGACCTCAATTATCAGCTGAAAAGACAAAATAAAAATACGCTATTATTCAATGTTCTGTGGCTTAAAATCTTTCTTCCTTCTACTACAATAATCTTGTGCTTCTGCTACTGTTCTCCTAACAAGAAACAGATTTTCTCGCCTTAATTTTGAAATATCTTACACTTCTCACGAAGGACAGTTTATATCTTCTCATCCAAATACGAGGTTCCTCTATTTAGGGGATATCAATGACACCACTGAATGGTTAGGGCCTTTCATACTGATTTAAGATGGGAGGAGGCCTAGTTCATTTAGTATTCCCAACGATCTGGAGCAACTAATTAAAGACCCACACACATCCGGATCGTCCCAACCAATCTTGAACACACTTGACCTATGTTCACCACTAGTCCTTCTCTACTAAATACACCAAACCTTTCGCTCTTATTGGTAAATCTGGACCCACAAGCCTTATTTCTCTTAATTTTAATACTTTTCTCTCCAACAGCTCCATCTTGCCCTACGCGTTTCTTCTGGCACTTTGATCTACGCTAACTATAATTGGAATGACTGCATTGACTCTGGTGACGCTTCGGGTTCTGCCGAATAAGGTGGGAGCTGAATCGTTGATGGGATTGAGCAGGTCATTCCTTTCTTCGACTAATCTTTCTCCTCATAAATCCTTGGGTTCGGTCGTTTTCTTGTTTCTCTGGATATCAATCTAGAGACAGTGCGTATTATCGGGAGTGGAAAAAAAATTCTCATTCCTTATCACTATTGCTTAATTTTTTTTTTTTTTCAAATTTTTTCCCCCCAGCAGGATACTCTTCGACGAGCAAAGCGGGCTTTCATCAAACGAAAGTTCGCTAACCTCCTTAAATTAAAGAACCCACACACACTGAGAAATCTTTCTGGCCTCTTGCCAAAAACATCTCTAACAATTTCTGTAAATCTTCTGCCTTTCCTCCTCTTATTCGATATTACGTTCTGTTTCTAATTCCAACTGAAAAGGCCAATCTCTTTGGAATCCTATTTTCCTCTAACTCAACCCTGGACGATTTCTGGGGCATTCCTCTTAGTCCTCCTTCTCCTCCAATGTCCTATGCCTTTGCATGTGATTACATTTGATCGGGTGCATGGGCTCCTGAGATCTATGAACGTTAAGAAGGCGGGTGGCCCGGATGCCGTTCCTCCCGGAATTTTGAGGGAATGTGCTTCCGTGCTGACCCCGCCCCTCGTTCAACTATATTCTCTATGTCTTAATGCTAACACTTTACCTCAGTGTTGGAAGCACGCAAATGTCCAACCTATTCCGAAAAAAGGAAGCCGCTCTGATCCTTCTAACTATCGCCCTATAGCTCTCACTAGTATTCTATCTAAGATCTTTGAAACCCTTCTCAACTCTCATTTCTTAGATCATCTGGAATCTCACTCACTTCTTTCCGATGGCCAGTACGGCTTTCCTCGCTTGAGGTCGACATACTTCCCTATCTTACTGATTTATGGTTTTCCGCCCTTAGGAACTACGGGGAGACTTGCGTGGTGGCGCTGGACATATCCAAAGCATTTGACCTGGTATGGGGCACGCGTCATGCTCTCCAAGCTCCCCTCCTTTGGGTTTCCTTCTTCTCTTTGCTTACTTATGTCTAGTTTTCTTTCAAATCGCTCAATATCGGCTGTTGTTGACGGGGCGATTCTTCTTCCTTTTCTGTCATTAGTGGTGTTCCTCAGGGTTCTGTCTTATCTCCTACTTTATTCCTACTTTTCATTAATGATCTCACCTGCACATCTAACTCTATCCACTCTTATGCTGATGACTCGACCCTTCATTTTTCAACTCATTTCAATTCTGATCCCTCTTTTACTTCTAGAATTGCCTCTCGTCTTAATCTTTCCGATTCTATTCTCGCTGATCTTGATAGAATATCCGGATTGGGTCGTCTCAATCTTGTGAAATTCAATTCTTTTAAAAACCCAACTTCTACAAATCTCCCTCTCTAAAACACCTTCTAACTTTCCTATCTCTTTCACGGTTCTCTCGTTTCTCCTGTTAACAATATAACTTGCCTTCAACATAAACAAAAAATATCTTTGGAAACTTCACATCACAATGGTGCTAGGGAACGGCCTCAAAGAAACTAGGAGTTCTGTTTAGACTGCGAGACTTTTTTTTTCCTCCTTCTCAGTTACTCCATCATGCAAGAGGACACCCATCGGCATTGTTTAAATTTACTGTTACTCATATCTGGGGGGGGGAGGAGGGCTCTGTTTCACCCGGCTTTTGGATAGGGTCGAGTCAAGGGCCAAAAGACTTATATAAACTGTTCCGTACTTTCCACTTCACTTGACTCTCTATCTTTGCGGGCAGATGTTGGTGCTTTATCTCTTTTCTATAGGTACCGCAGCGGCAGGTCCTCAAGGGAACTTCTCACTCACTTCTCACAAGGGGTGACTGTATCTTGCATTGAGTTTTGTGTTGATTCGGTTAACTCCAAGGTTAGTTCGCTGCGTGCTGTCTTCTTATTCCTGCAACCTGTGTTTTGTGAATTCTCTTTCCATTTCGTGTTTCCTGCTGATTAATCTCCCTCACTCAAAGCCTGCGTCTGTGCTTATCTGCGTAATTTGCGTTAGCTGGTGGCTTCTGAGGCGTGCAACACCCCCTTCTTGAATAGGGCTCTGCCCGTGAGTGGTAGTGACAGCTGTAAAAAAAAATTCAAACATGACATAATAATAATATACTCCTTTAAGATAAAGATAGATATCATTCAATACTCAAATTGTGATGTAAACACATTAAGCTTTCACTAGTATCTGTCGAGAGCCTGTTTCTTTTTGGGGTATTTACATTCCCACCTACACTAAAAATTACGCTCGCTCTCGACTGATGAGTGAGGGGCTGATAAATATTTGCTTGCAAGCACGGATAATAATGGAACGTGACCCATTTTCATGCCACCACACGAAAGGATTCTCTTTTGTAGGCAGCATCTCCATGTTTTCGTAGAGCCTCATCTCCTCTTTCACATGTTGCAAATTTGAATTATCTTTGCTCCTTGATGATGACTGTCTCTTCAGTGTTTTCGTGAGGTTCTTTGGTGTGATTCCTTTTGAAGTAAATGAGGATTGATATGTCAATGCAATTTCGGCATGAACTTATCAAAGTCTAACATTCCAAATCCCTCTTCCAACTTCAGTAGGTTTATTTGCTGAAAAAGCCACCATCGTCACTATCAGTGCTGTTTGCAGGGTGTTGCTGATAGGCGGCTCCACTTCTGTGAAATCGTTATCTTTTTTTTTTTGTCACGCGAGCAAGCTCCTCGGTTATATACTATTTGAATGCATTCTAGAAATGGTTCACCGTCGGAGATGCCATTCTTGTATGGTTTCAGCTAGCTTAAGGAAATCCTTATTAGAACCTTTTATATATCGAAACTAGATTTATTATTGAATCTAAAAGTTTCTCATATTTTCACCAAAAAAGTAAGAAGTATCGGGCCATATTAACCAATACCGATACCAATACTAATGGCCCAAAAATTGGCCGATACCGATACTATCGTACATCTCTAATATATATATATATATATATATTATATTTATGTGGTATATATGATATGATATTGTTTGAATATAAAACTTAGAATATTATATTTATATTTATATATATATATATATATATATATATTATATATATATATATATATACTATATAATATATATATAATATATATATATATATATATATATGCACCATGCTTTAATGCACTGTTTTCTTTTTTCATTAATTTTTGCCACATTCACAGTCCTTATTCTCATTTGTACTATGTTGTAGACCATTTCAGTTCCTGTAGGCCCCCCCTCTTGTTCTTGACTGGAACTCAAATGTTTGGGCAGTCCAACAGCAAACACTACTTTGCTCCCACTTACTTGCTCCATTTTCAATTTCATTCAAAATCGTTCCCGGTTTTTCGTTGCTAATTTGAAGTCTTCAGAATTTTCTGCTTTCATGTATTTGGATCACTTTCCAATCTGCAGTAAAATTCGTCAGCTCTTACTTTTTTTTATCTAAAAATTCTCCTGATTATCCTAAAATCCTTGAGTAATTAAACTACAGAATGGAATAACGTCAATGATTTTTGGGTGATTTCAATATTACCACCACATTGACTTTCTCTAGGGCTTTTAATACAACTGATCAACTCGTCTACAAATTTTCGATCCATAAAGATCTTGAATTATTAGTGTACTCCCTCTACTCGTTTTCCTGATCGGCTTCTAGGTGAGCCCAACACTAAGTCTTTTCTAAACTTCCAATCCTTCGACTTATATATTATTAAACTCTTTCCTCCTCAGAGTTTCTCTTAACACCTTTACATCTCTGTATTTTATTCTCTTCAAATCTTTCTGAAGAATGGTCGCAGCTTTCAATGAGGAGGAATATTTGGCACTTCGATGCAGATGCAGCAAACTATTCGGACTTGCAGTCGTATTTCTTGGACTCGATAATTACTGATGCCATTAGAGAAGATATTGAGAGTGCATTGAATGCATATCTACGGTGATTTCATCAGGCAATAAGATGTACATTCAGTTTCTTTTTCTTAAACCTAAACTCATTAAACTTAGTTTAACTCTGGTCGATTGTTCTTGTGTTATTTGTCTTAGGGACAATGCCTTCAATAAACTACTTTTCCTTCAAACTCTAGAAACTCTTTCTATTCTAATTCATCCCAGAATTGTTCAAAATCTATTCTCTGTGGTACTTAAATTTCTTTGGGGCGTTTTTTTAAAAAACCTTTGCTCTACTTCCACCTCAGAGATTTCTGGTGGTATTTTAAATTCTCCATCTCTCTCATACTCATTTTTGTCAAATACAGTTTGTAAATATATGATTTTTTTCTTTTCTTTTCTTTTTTTTTCTCTTTCTTTCCGAGCTTAATATTGAGAAGGAATATGGTCTTCAATGCATCCTTCCCATGGGCGTCGCCAGCTTCCAACCTAGGGGGGGGCAGCTTAAAATTTTATAAAGCTTTTATATATATATATATATATATAGATAGGACATATATTATATATAATATATATTATATATATATAATATATATATATATATATTATATATATATATATATATATATATATATATTATATTATACATATATATATATATTATAATTAATATATATTATATATATATAAACTATATATATATATATATATATATATATATATATTATAATATATATATATTATATATAATATATATATATATATATAATATATATATATATATATATATATATATATATATATATATATATATATATATATATATATATATAAGAAAGAAGACATAAAACTAGAAACATTTGTATGGATAATTAAATGATTTAATATTTAAAAAAAATTATTTTATTAAAACAATAGAATATCAAATACAATATCCAATGATGGAAAATTCACAATATAGAGCAGTGTGCAAAATTGATTATTATTAAAAAAGTAATTTTCCTGGGTTCAAAGCAAATTTTATCAAACTACTGGTTGATAAAATTAATCATTAATGTCAAACCACAAATTTCTGTGTACACATCATGCATGTCCGTTTAAACCTGTCGTCTTCCATAGTACTTCGCGCCAAGTCTTGATCCTTAGCAGAGTACTGAAAGAGTGTTCTAATGTTACTGGTGGTGCAATTGTTGGGCGAGTAGTACGTCAAAGCCTTTTTTTCGTCGCGAAAGAAAAGTTCAGTCTCCTTTAAAACTTGGGAGACAACAAGATCTTTTTGTTCTTCACTACTCAGTTTCTTGTCCTTCCAAATTTTGTACCAATGTTCTAGTTCTTCTTCTATGCCTTTAAGTGGTAAAAGCTTTAAAATGAAGCTGTCTTTTCCTTAACTCATCGATTGTATGAGTAGCATGTGGATAGGATGTAGATATTTCAATGCATAAGCAGGTGTATTTCAGTAGAAAACCGTAATTCCAAATAAGAAGTTATAAAATCCAGATACGGAGTTATTAAGGATCTTTTCCAGAACTCCGTGGGATTTGTTGCTGGATGGTTACTGCGGTGCTGCTGCCTACCAAAAAATCCGTGGTATATTCAGATCAAGTCCCAGTTGCTCGGCGATTTCATTAACTTCTTTTAACACTTGATCGATGATTTTTTTCTTCACCTTTCCGATGGCTCCTAATCATTTCCACAATATGTTGAATGTGCTGCGAGGTTTTGACGATATCCAAGGTCTTAGATTGGAAAGCATTTGCAAATGGCTCTAACATCGCAGAGTATTTCGCGATCAATATCATAGCCATGATGAATGACGACTTACATACCGCTGAATGCAACTGAAAAGCGCTTTTCTTGTGGCGGTATTTCCTTTAATGGAAAGGATTTCTAATGCTTGCATCATTCGTACAAAGTGTTCCTTAAACACTCTGATGCACTTGTGTTGTTCAGACCATCTGGTCTGGCATAGGCTTGGGATGTTTGGCATTAATTTTTTCTCAAGACTGTCTCGCGAAAAAACGGAATAATGTCCTTTATAGTTCCCACAGTATTGCGGATTTCTGGTATTGTGTTCAAATCATTACTACTAAATTTTGTTTGTGTGAAGAGCAATGAAAGAACAATGCTTTTTTATACTTTTTCCTCAATATTGCTTGGACACCTTCTTCTTTGCCAGACATCGTAGAACAGCCATCGAAACCCAAGCGCTTTCAGTTCTACAAAGCCAATAAATGCCTCTTTGACTTCATCGGACTCTTTGTCGAAATAGCGCAACCTTATGGATAATTGTTCCTTTCCAGAAATATCAGCGGTTTCATCTGCTAGTAAGCTATACTTGCACGCTTCCTTTACCTTATTAACGATGCTTTCCTTTATAGTAGTACCACATAGAGAAATGATTTTATTCTGAATCTGAACTGATTGGTATGTGGCATTTTTCTTTTCCTTTTCAAAATGGCTTTTCAATGACTGATCTCCGGTATCTATTCGTAAGCGGCACAAATTTTGCAACACTCCCTCATCATGATGCTTACCCCGAAATGGTAAATCGCGCGTACAAGAAAATGTCATAGATGAAATTATTGAGGATAATATTTTTTTTCTTTCTTATGATTTTCTCTTGAATCTGGTTAATTTGGATGTCTACCCGCACGTCCTGTAGGAACAATTTTGCAGCTTCAACAGCAGTTTTTTTATACCACTCTTGTGTTTTGTATGTCCCTTACAAACCGCACGAAATCTTTAATATTTAAGTGAAAGGTCTTTTTGTTAAAGAGCCTAGGACCCCTCTGAACAAACTTTTATTTGGTGGAAAAAAATACAAAAATATGGCAAAATGCTCCCTTTAGGTGCCTGAAGTATGTCAGCCAAGGTGAATTTGTCTCCAACCATTATAATTGAATTTCCCTTTAAGTGGTTAGGCATCTTCCAAAAATTATTAGTCATTAGGTGGATCCAACAACTCTTTCATAAATGTTTTTCTTTTTTCTCAGCGAAAACTTAGATGAAATGTCCAACGTATCTACCAATGTGATTTTCGTGACTGTCATCTACAGAAACGCAGCTCCGGAATCTGGACCCATATCTTGACTCGTCGAGGTTCGATGGGCCTGGGTGTGGGTTCTTCATCATGCGAAATATGCGAAGGTAGGGGATTTGCCTCTTGTGTAGTCTTTTAATTATTGGTATGTTCTTCGTTTTCACAGCTACCATTTCCAATTTTATCCGAGTTCTTCCTTTTCAAATTTACTGCAAACAATATATATATATATATATATATATATATATATATATATATATATATATATATATATATATATATATATATATATATATATATTATATATATATATATATTATATATATATATATATATATAAATATATATATATATATATATATATATATACCAATTGCCACTATAAATGCAAGTACTTTTGCCGGAAAGGAGGAGGAGCCGTGGATTTGATGGAAAAGAACAATCTGGATGTGTTGGGGGTTTGTGAGGTGAGGTACCGAAGAAGTGGAACTAAGAGATTACATAACGACTATGTAATGATCTACAAGGGGAGAGAGGAAGAGAGAAGGCACGGAGTAGCAATCATCATGAAACCGGAACTCTATAGAAATGTAATGGAAACTTTGTTAAAAATGAAAGAATAATTGCGATAACGTTGAAGATGGAAGGAGAAACATTGAGCTTAATCTAAGTGTATGCGGAAACTGGAACACCAGTTGGAAGGAAAAAATGGAATTCAGGGAAGCTCTCCAACAGACTTATGACGCGGTGAGGGAGAAAGAAAATTATAATGGGGGATATGAACACGTTCATGTTGGAACCCGTAGAGAAGGAGGAGAGATGGTACTAGGGATTCATGGAAAGGGAGAGAAACGTTGATGGGAGTACCTGATCGACTTTGCGATGAGAAACAACATTGGCTGTTATGAATTAAATTTCTTCAAACATGAAGAAAGCAAAAAATGGACGTGGTATAAGGTGGAGTGCGGAGGAACAGAGATACACGGAAAAATCAATGATTGACATGATGCTACTAACGATAAGAGGATGTTTAAAGATGTGAAAAGCTTACCCACGATTTTCACTAGATTCAGACCAATAGAATGCGTAATGGGTAAACTGCATTTGGAAAAAAAGGAGGAAATAACAAGGAAGATAACAAAAGAGAGATACTGTTTGGAAAAGTGAGGGTGGATGGGTGGTAAGAGCTTGTTTAATGAAAAATTCACGCAAAGAATTCGAAAGGGACAGAGACAAGAAACGACGGGAGGAGAGTTGGAAGGACCTTTAAAACAAGAGAGAGTAGATCGATTGCAAGCGAAATACTAGGAAAGAAAAAAGTCGCTGAGGGTAGGAATAAGAGACCCGGCATGGTGGAATTGAGGATGTTTAAAGAACGCAAGAAAGCTCAAAAAAACAAAGAATATAGGGAAATGGAATGAAGACGAGAACGGGAAAGGAACAGGATTTAGAATATGTAAATTGCAAGAAACCATGTGCGGGATGTAAAAAGAAGAATTAAAGGACATTTACTTGGAGAAGAATAGGAAGAGAACTGAAGAGGATACGAAGGGTATGGGAAAACTTTTATATGGAATGGCCAAGAGCATAAGAGGAAAATTAAATAACCGAAATTTCATTACGGTTATTGAATAAGGCAGGGGAGAACCTCTTCTAGAGGAAGAGGAGGTTACGGAAAGATGGAGCGATTATTTCAGGAAGGGGAGAAGGAAATGGATGAAATACCCCTGAGAAGTAAGACAAGAACATGAGGAAAATTAGAATATAGATAGAGGAAGTGAAAGAAGCAGTTAAGATATTTAAAAAAATGGGAAAAGTGCAGGATACGATGGAACTGAATAATGAACTTATTTCAAAACAGGAGAGGAATAATTAAATGGTGACAAGATTGTTAAACCAAGTATGGAAAGAAAGAAAAATACCAACAGAATAAGGAAAGCAGTAATCTGTCCGACTACATAAGAAAGAGATAAAAGACATATGCGGAAAATTATAGAGAATAGTATTTTTGGTGGGGGCGAGTAAATATATGAGAGGATCTTAGAAAAAGATTGAGGATGGGAGGTCGAGGACAAGATTTGGAAAATGGCAGCACGGTTTTAGACCAGAAAAAGTACTACTGACCTAATATTTTACATGAAGATGTGACAGGAGAAAACCATAGAATGAAATGGAATGGTATATGTGACATTCATAGACTTGGAAAAGACATTCGATAGAATAAAGAGGGAGAGACTGTGGAGAGTGTTAGAAGATCCAATGTATGCCATACCAGAAAGTCTGATAGCAGCCATTAAAAGTATGTATGAAAATCCAATAAATACGGTTAGAGGAACAGGAAGAGAGAAGTGGTTTTGAAGTGAAAACGGGGGTAGACAGGGAAGTGTACCAACTGTCAACATTGTCATTTGCACTTTACCTGGGACAGGCTGACCTTTAAAAGGTATTAGCATAAGGGGAAAATAGGGAAGCACAAGTTGGTTTATGCGGATAATGGGGCAGTGATAACTTCAGGCGCCCAAGGCCTGCAGGAAGCTGTGAATAGGTGGAATGAGGTACTGAAGTCAATGGGCATGAGAATAAACAGAGAAAACGGAAATAATGGTGATTGCAAGAGAGAGGGAAGAGATAGTAGTGAACATAGAAGATATAAGGCTTAAGCAAGTGAATAGATTAAAGTATTTGGGCGTGGTATTTGATGATCAAGCAAGATTAGATGAAGAGTTGGGAGAAGAATAGGGAGATTTTCACAGAATGTGGGAATGTTATACCCGATTGCTAAAGGAGAAAGGGTACCAACAGAGGTTTAAAAATATTAATATATAAAACAATTCTGAGACCGATATTGTTGTATGGTTCTGAATGCTGGGCAATGAATACGATGCAAAAAAGCAGAATAGAAGCTGCAGAAATGAGGGTACTTAGGCTCATTAGAGGAGTATCGTTGAGAGACAGAATGAGGAGCTGAGCTTGGTAGAGGAGAGAACCTGGGAGTGGAACCTGATTTTGGGAATGCGTGGAGAGAAACCAGTTAAGAGATGGTTTTGACATGTGAAAAGAATGAGAAAAGGGGGAGATTTGAGAGAGATGATGGATTGGAGACCAGAAGGTAGGAGACCAGCAGGAAGACGAGGAAGAGATGGGATGTATTCGCTGGAGAAGCGGTACAGCTTATGAGATAAGTCGGTTCCATCCTTTCCTTGGAAACCTTCATGGGTTGAGGAAAAGGTTTTGGAGAAGATTCTTTGGAGGATTCGTTCCTGACAGGCATAGCCTAACTTGTTGTAGTTTTTGGTGTAGTATCAAATGAATGTAGATAGAACTATGTATATTATATATATATACTATATATTATTTATATATATATATATTATTTATATATATATATTTATATATACTATATATTATATATATATAATATATATACTATATATATATTTAATATATGATCTCTGTCACATATGGTCATAGGCTAAAAATTTTATGCATTCAAAGATGTTACAGAAAAAATTAAAAGTACGGCAAACTATGTGAAAATCACTAATTTCTGTTGTAATGAAAAAAAAAATAGTTTTTTTAAAATGAAGCTAACCTCATATGGACCAAGTAAGATCACGTGTTACAAATTCTTACGGTAAAACATACGTACCAAGGAATCTCCTAATATCCATGATCTAATGAAATTGAACTATAACTTTAACACTGAGGCGGTGTTGAATTATAGAGTGGCATCACGGAGTGATAATTTCAATGCTACTTTGAACCTTAAACACTTAATAAAGAATTGAGAATCTGACTGAACACAAAATCTAGAATTTATATATTAATTATCAACATTAAAAAAACATAGATAGAATAACAACACAGTCTTATCACAAAAAATAAAAAGAGCATATAAAATGAGTGAGAAGACCTCGTATCGCAAGAGAAATGTGAGAAAATGACGATTGCAACTAGCCTTCGCCATATTCTCGTATATATATATATATATATATATATATATATATATATATATATATATATATATATATATATACCTATATATATATATTATATATAATATATATATATATATATATATATATATATATATATATATATATATATATAATTCGTAAACGTACTCAACGGCCACCCGGAACTGGACGTTGGATCAAAAAAATTAGCAGGTAGACTCTATAAGAGTAAACACTTCTAGGGGGGGGGCAGCTGCCCCCCCCTGCCCCCCTGAAGGAATATGGTCTTCAATTCCTTCCTATGATTTTCAAAACCTTTGCTTCAACATTTTGCCCTGCCTTGGTAAGCGGTTTTCTCTTTGCTTATCAACTTATGACGTTTCTTTCCTCTTGAAGCGTGCTTATATATATATATATATATATATATATATATATATAATATACTATATATATATATAATATTATATATATATATATATATATATATATATTATTATATATATATATATATATATATATATATCCTTGGTTATTTAATTTGTATATGGATGGGGTTATGAAAGAATTAGAGGTAGGGGTGGCAGGGAAAGTGTTTGAATGCTGGAAGAGAGTGGAGAGTGCCCTGGTAATTGTATGCGGATGATTTGGTTTTATGTGGTGAATCTGAGGAGTGTTGGAGAGGATTGGTAGAG
The DNA here is from genome assembly GCA_015478945.1 of Trachelipus rathkii. NCBI lineage: Eukaryota > Metazoa > Arthropoda > Malacostraca > Isopoda > Trachelipodidae > Trachelipus > Trachelipus rathkii. The sequence continues at coordinate 32,121 of JABUQX010037253.1, read as the reverse complement.
GTGTTTGTTAGGGTATGTAAAAGGAGGGGTTTGAAAGTAAATGTAGATTAGATAGTAAGGTAATGGTGGTCAGTGAGGAGAGAGTGCGGTGGGAAGTCATGTTAGATGGTGAGCAATTGGAACAAGTATCTGAGTTTAAAAAATTAGGATATATGTTGGATGAAAAGGGAACGGATGATTCAGAGCGTAGTAGGAAAGTTGTGAATGGTAGGAAGGTGACTGGTGCAATTAAATCCTTGGTAGATTTAAAGAGACTTAAGTCTTGAGTGCGTTAGGGTTTTGTATAGTAGTGAAACTATGGTCTGGAATAAGAGGTATAGATCTAAAGTACAAAGTTCAAGTGGACCAATCTATGGAGCGTTTGTTAGGGTGAGAAGAATGATTAAAAATGAGAAATGAACGCATTAGGGAGTTGTGTGGTGTGAAGAAAGGCGTAAATGAGAAATTCAACGAGAGTACATTGAGATGGTTTGGTCATATGGAAAAGGATGGATGATAGTCGGTTGGTTAAAAACGGATGTATAGTGGTGAGTGTGCAGGGAATCGACCGGCTGGGAGACTGAAGAAAAAGTAGAATGAGTCAGTAAAGGAATGCCTGAAGAGAGGAATGTGAGTTTGGCAGACGGTGGGAGAAGAAAGGTGCATAATAGAAGTGAATATCGGGGTTTTCTGAGGGGCTATAGTTGTTGGCCTTGGCCAGGGGATGAACCCTACATTGACGAGATGCCACAGCGAATGTCCGTCGCAGTCTCGTGAAGCCCTATTGTGGATTTTTCTGACTGCGAAGAGTTTTTACCTAAGGGGGCTTTCTTTTCGACTTGCATCATATTTTTTTACTACTTTTCTGTTTCCGATGCATGCGACTACCTCACCCCCAGTATGGGGAAAGGAGGTGGATGATGATGATGATATATATATATATATATTACTATATATATATTACAGATGTATACTATTTTTCTCTCTATAATATAGTATATATATATATATATAATATATATATATATATATATATATTATATATCTATTATATATATATATATTTGAACTAGATATCGATATATATATATATATATATTATATATATATATATATATATTACAGATGATACTATTTTTTCTCACATTCAAGAATTATGTGGGAATGCAGATCCCACTGAATCTTCAGGAATAAGAATAGATGAAACCAAAGAAAGTAACTTTAAGAAAGCATCGATTAATTCTACCGTAATGCATAAAATAAATGAGAAACACAAAGGAAGAATTGATCACAGGGAATATTACCAATGAAATAAGACCTTTAGCAAACGGAGATAAATTAACCTCTAAATTATCAAGTAAATCATCATTGTTTGAAAATAAAACTAAAATTCTAGATAAACCTCTTGATTATTTCAAAGCTAAAGATGCTGGTGGTACATTACCCGTTAAAGGTAGAGAAAGTTATATTGATGGGAAGACTATAAAAGTAGATAAATAATGTTGGTTTGAAAGTTCATTATGATTCCAATTATGTTATAGGCTACCGGTGCCCCGATTGTATGAAAATCTTCAACACTGAATGGATGCTCATAAAACATTCTTTGTTACACAAAAAATTTATTTGTAGTGAGTGTAAAGAAGTATTCTCTAAAGAGGAGGAGCTCAAGTATCACTTTAAAGAGCATTTAATAGATTCTATGGATGATGATTTATATAGATACTATGTATGTTTTAAATGTTACAATTTAAATTGCATTTGTGCTCAAGATATTTGCAGGGTACCATATTCTGTCGGTAAAAATTATATTAGACCTCAGAAAGCAAGGCGATCAAGACCTTTTCGTTCCTTACCATATTCTGGGGTGAACGACCATCTAAAAGTGACTTTGCAAGACTTTTGGAATAAATATAAAAAGAAACAAAATGCAAGTCCCTTTGGAGATGAATCAGCTAAAAAGTGTTTAAGTCATGATAGATCACCTGCAAAATCCGATTAAAAAATAAAAAGAACATTAACAAGCCTGTATATTCGGCACCTACGTATACAAACATCACCACATTTAATTGTCACCTATGTGAATCATTTTTCTTTACTTATGATGAGTTGGAGGAACATTTAGCTGTACATAAAATTCAAGCTAATAAAAGGAGGAAAAAATATCAAGATGAAGATAATAATAAGAAAATGAGGGTAGAAGATACAACACAGGCTGAACAAAAATCTGTTTGCTATTATTGTAATAAGAGTTTTAAAAAATACAACTTATTAGTAAAACATTTTAAATTTTTCTGCAAGTCACTTCCTCCTTTTGTAATACAATCAAAACTCAAAAACAATATAAATATTGAAAAAGTTGGTAAAAGTAACAAATTTAAATTAAAAATTGAGCAAACTGTAATAGAAAATAAAAATTCTCCCAAATCTTCTGCTGCAATAAAATGCAACTTGGGTAAAGAACATTTACCATGTAATAAATTAAACTGTCCTAAAGGAATTTGCGGAAACCATTCAAATAAAAGAGGCTCTGATAAAGAACTTCATCCTGCAAACTTTCGTAAACAGCATTTGCCAGGCAATATTTTAAACCGTCATAAAAGGATTTGCGGAAGCCATTCAAATGAAAGAAAGGCTGATAAAGAACATCTTGCAGACTCAATTATGGACGACGAATACCTGAAAGATAGTAAAGAATTATATTTGTGCAAATTTTGCAATATACCTTTAGAATCTGCGAAACTTATTATATTACATATTGGAAGGAGCTGTAGTGAAGCGCCGAGTGAAGTTGTAAGTGAAATTTATTCGTAAAGAAAGGTCGCCTTGGTATGATTGATGATGATACCCAAGTACTACAGCTTAATTACCGAACAGATTTCCACAAAACTTCTTTCCATTAGATAAAATTGAAAAAATGTTAGATGTAGCAACCTTTGTCAAAGCTCCAGGGTCAATAAAAAACGGCAATTAAATGCAAGTTCTGTTGAAAAATTTTATTATTGAAATGCGTATTTTAAAATTCATTAACAAAACATTGTAAATATATACAAAAAGGAATTGCATACGCAATTAATCGTAATTCCAGTAGGATTTTTTATTTTTAAAAATATAATGAAAAATAAAATCGCCGATAGAAAACAGCCGAATTATTCAAATTCTACTTTCAAAAGTTAATGGTACTTTACCGTCCATGCAACTAGACAATCTTGCCGAAAACCTGTTAAAGATAAATTCCCTTAACTCCGAAACGCCATCATCAAATTCTATTTTATGATTGCCATCTTGCGAGAGAAATTCAAAATTTCAAAAGATTTTATTACTCATATGCAAAATTTCCATTGTATGAACATTAGTGAAAAATCTTGCTATAAGTGGCTCACGAAAGTAGATAAAAAATGTAGTGATACCAACCTTGAGAAAATTCCCACAGACGACTTGCATGAACAACATCAAGAAGATGATGATCTAATTACCTATGATTCTATAAGTTCAGAAATAATTGAAGAACCTGTGACTGAGAATGATCTGAATAAAGAGGTGACCCTTGCATCGGTAGCCGATGAAACGAACAAGGTTTCAAATATGGCGTTGGTTGTGACTCCGAATAAAGGCCAAAAGTTGGATGAAGAGTTGCTAAGTGACGATTTCGAACAGTTTGGTAATTTCTTTGAAACAGTTCAGTTAGAAGATTCTGCCTTCGCAAATGCATCATCATGACACATTATCCCAGGTTACAAAAGTTGTTTAAAAAGACAGGGATATTTGGATGGAAATGCTTTAAGTTATTTTGGGGGGTTAGACCAAAATCTTCCAAGTTTGTTTATGCATAAAATGGCTCTTATTCTATTTTTTTTTTAAAAAAAGTTTAATTAAATTTTTTAATTTTTAGATAGTTTTATACTCAAAAATATTTGAATTTTACATGTTACAATTTTTTTTATTCCCTATTTAATATATAATTTCCCCTTCAATTTAAAATAGTTTTAAAAAAGAATCCTTTAACAAAACGTCCAGTACAAATTTCCAGAAAACGTTTATCTATAAAATATGATTTATACTTTTCAGATTTTAATATATATACATATATTTTTATTTCCAAGATTGAATGAAATTAAAGAAACTTTAATTAAAACATTTTTTTTTCTTTTATACAAGTAAAATATAAACAATTTTATTCGATATTTACAAATATATATATATAATATATATATATACTATATATATATATATATTATTTATATATATAATATATATATATATATATATATATATATATATATAATATATATATATATATATATATATATATATATATATATATATATATATATATAATATATAAATATATATATATATTATATATATTATATATATATATATATATATATATAATATAAAAATATATATATATATAATAATATATATATATATATAATTATATAATAAAAATCCAGTTCATACCTAACCTTATATTTTTTATTATATCTGGCAAATATATATATATATATTATATATATATAATATATATTATATATAATATATATATATATATATTATATATATATAATATATATTATATATATATATATTAATATATAATATATTATAATATATATGAGTGACCTGTGGTACAAAGCTATGGAGACTTTGATTGTGTGAGTCTTAGAATTCTAATGGTTAAATTTAAGTTTTGAAAAAGGTCAAGGTATGTGTGGTGTGACGTATGGTCCATCTGGAAATGTTGAAGAGAGGACGATTTTTTGGGATAATTTAAAAATGATGCTCTGGATGGGGTAAGTAGGAGCTTCAGATGATAGTGTTGGGGGGACCTGAATGGTTGGATAGGTATCAAAAAAGGGATGGTATAACAGTGTGGTTTTGGGGGTGGCGGGAGAAAATGAGAATGGTAGGAAGGTGATTGATTTTCGTTGAAGAGAGAGGTATGTGTGTAAGATAATACTTTCTTAAACACAAGATATCCATAAGTACTACTAAGTTGGTGTGGTTAGAGATGGTATCGAAGTGAAAAGTATGATTGATTTTGTTGTTGGTGAAGACAGGAGATGTTGAAGTATCGTGTTTGGATGTAAATCAGTGAGGCGTTTAGAATGGGATTACGGATATTATGTTGTTCTATGTAAGAATTAAGTTAGTGGGGCTTGGATGGAGAGGAAGGTGATACGAAGCGAAGTAGGTAAAATTAAGAGTGATAAGTTAAAGTGACCAAGACAATAAGGATAAGTATGTAAGAGCGCCCGCAAGTAAATCGGTTGAATGTGACAAGTTGATTACTGAACAAATCTGGGGGCAATGAAGGTAAGCAATTGTTAGTAGTTGCAAAGGAAGTGTGATGGATGTGCTAAAGAGGAAGTAAGCTGTTAACCAGCGAATGCGTTGAATGAGAGTGTGATGAAAGCGGTTAAAAGGAAAAAAGAAGCGTGGTTGAATGTACTAAAAGCCAAATTGAATTGAAATTTCAAAAGAAAGATGCTTGGAATTATATTAAAGGAAGAAAAAAGAATTACTAAAAGGTTGCATACGTAGGAGAAAACAGAGGTAAATGAACAGCTTGAAAGGTTTAGAATGAGAATAAGGGGAATCTGCTTAGAATAATGAATAGGATGGTGCTTTTGTAACTGCATGAAATGGATGTGAGGGGAGTGTTGGGGGAAACATTTCGAAAATCTGCACAATATTTAACAGTATGATGAGGTGTTATTGAATGTGTGTGGTTTTTGATGGTGCAAGAATGAATAGGTATTTTTGGGAATGAGGTTATTAGGTAAGGAGGGAGGAATGGGTAGAGTTAGAAAGTTAAAGAATGGTAAATCTGCAGGTATAGATGAAATTCTAGTGAAATGATCAAGAGCGGAGGCGAGATGGTGATTGATTGGATTTGGAAGTGTTGTAATACAAGCGTTTATGGAGGGTATAGTTCCAAGGGATTTGGAGGAAAGCGGTAATAGTACCCTTATATAAGGGTATAAGGGAGAAAAAAGGGGAATTTAGAAATTATAGAGGGAGTGAATAAGTTTATTGGTGTCTGTAGGAAGGTATATGCTGGTATTTTGGTTGGAAAGAGGCGTCGAGTGACTGAGGGACTGGTGAAGAAAAGAACAAGGTGCGTTTAGAGTGGTAGAGGATGTGGGATCAAATCTTTACATTCAAACAAATGATTGAGGAAATTAGAATGAGGAAGAAGAATAAATTATATTTAGGGTTTTATGGATTTACAACAGGGCGTATGATAGAGTAATAGGGAAGCTTTATGGCAGGATTAAGCTGGATTATGGTGTTGGTGGTAGGCTTTCTGAATGGAATCAAAAAGTATGTATTGACGATAGTGAGCTGTGGTAAGTGAATAAATTGGGTGTCAATTGGTTGATGGGGTTTAGGATTAATAGCGGAGTGAGACAGGTTGCTGTTATGTCTCCTTGGGTTATTCAATTTGTATTATGGATGGGGTTATGAAAGAATTCGAGGTGGGGATGGCAGGAAAGGTGTTAGAATGATGGAGAATGGAAGGAGTGGAGGGTGCCCTACTCTATTAAATATGCGGATGATTTTTTTGTTGTGGCGAATCTGAAGAAGAGTTTGAGAGAGGATTGGTAGAGAGATTTTTGGCAGGGTATGTAAAAGGAGGGGTTTGAAAGTAAACGTAGATAAGAGTAAGGTTATGGTTGTGAGTGAGGACAGTCCTCAGTGTGAAGTTATGTTAGTTGATGAGCAGCTGGAGCAAGTGTCTGATTAAAATTTAGGGTATGTGTGGATGAGAAGGGAACGGATGATGCAGAGTTTAGTAGGAAAGTGTGAATGGCAGGAAGGTGGCTGGTGCAATTAAATCGTTGGTGAATGTAAAGGGACTAAGTCTTGAGTGCGCTAGGGTCTTGCATGAGGGTATGTTGTTACCTGTGTTATTGTATAGTAGTGAGACTATGGTTTGGAATAAGAAGTTATAGATCTAAAGTTCAATGTGTTCAGATGGACAATCTTAGGGGGCATGCTAGGTGTGAAAAGAATTAATAAAGTGAGGAATGAACGTATTAGAGAAGTTGTGGTGTGAAGAAAGGGGTAAATGAGAGAATAAATGAAAGTATGTTTTGATGGTGGTTGGTTCATGTGGAAAGGATGAATGATAGCCGGTTGGTTAAGCGGATGTTAGTGGCGAGTGTGTTGGGAACGACCGGCTGGGAGACCGAAAGAGGAAGTGGATTGAGTCTGTGAACGAATGTCTGAAGGAGAGAAATGTGAGTTTTTTTTTGGCAGAGGCGAGAATAAAGGTTGGCAGATAGGAGAATGGCGGGGTTGTATGGGGGCAATGGTTGTGGCCCACCTGGGCCAGGGGATGAACCCTTTACTATTGACGATTACCATAGTGAGGGCCGTCGCGGGGTTTCCCATTGATTTGCTCTAGGCGTGGATTTTTCTTCTCTGTGACGGAGCTCTTCACGAATTAATGTACAGAAGGGGGCGGTAAGGCTGGGCTTTCTTTCGACGTTTGTCATGTTCTCCTACTGGTTTTCTTTTCCGATGCTTGTACAGCACCTTACCCCCCAATCTTGGGGCAAAGAGGAAGGTGAAGAAAGAAAGAAATATATAATATATATATATATATATTATATATATATATATATATATATATTATTTATATATATATATATATAATATATTATATAGATGGACAAACTTAGGGGCGTGTTAGGTGTGAGAAGAATTGATAAAATGAGGAATGAACGTATTAGAGAGTTGTGATGTGTGGGTGTAAGTAAAGGGATAAATGAGAGAATAAAAAATAAAGTACGTTGAGATGTTTGGTCATGTGGAAAGGATGGATGATAGTCCATTGGTTTAAGCGGATGTATAGTGGTGAGGTGTTGGGAATCACGGTGGATTTTCTGACTGAGACGAGTTTCTCAATTAAGGGTATAAACTGGATAGAGTGAATGGAGGGTTTTGTTGAGTAAGTATTTGGTTGGGTCCACCTGCGGCCAGGGATGAACCCCAATTGACGAGCATGCGATAGTGAGGGTTGTCGCGGTCCGCTTTGAAGCATCTAAGGTGGAATTTTCTGACTGAGACGAGTTCTCACAATAGGTCTAAAGGGAAGGGGGCGGTAAGGTTTGGCTTTTTTTTTTCAACCTGGCGTCATTTCTTTACTAGTTTTTCTGTTTCCGCGTCCATGTCACGCACCTTACCCCCGTCTTGGGGAAGAGAATATAATATATATATATATATATAATATATATATATATATATATATATATATTATATATATAATATTAAATATATATATTTATATATATATATAATATATATATAATATATTATATATATATATATATGAATTGCAAGAATTCACAACACGAGATCCTCGTCAAATCAAGATTTGGATCTTCAAGAATCTCGAACCCTTCCCCCCCCACCTACCAGAAATAAGGGCGTTACCGCGACAGCGCATAGCGCCCCGCCGCTTCCGGAAAAATCCGAGATCATTCCCAGGACTCTCTACCACTCAACTACTTTATTTCTCATTCTCATTATGAGGCATACTTTCCCGGCATATGCCTCAGTCTTACTCCTGAAAGCCGGTGACACAGAAATAAACCCTGGACCTGGAATCTACAAATGTCCAATATGCAACAAGATAGTAAGAAGAAAATCCTTGAACTGTAATAGATGCAAACAATAGATTCACAAATATTGTTCACCTATCACCAAGCTACCCCCCCCCCCTTCAAAACCCAATTGGATCTTCCAAGTCTGAACTCCTCCCACAGTAACCTCCACAACACACACAAACCCACTACATAAACATATTACAATTCAACACAAACGGACTACACAACAAAACCAAGAAATAGAAATCTTAACAAAACACAACATACACATAAACCTGATACAAGAAGCCTACCTACCCGATAACTGTCCAAAACCAAAATTCTATGGCTATGATGCTATCTTCACACCCCAAACCCCCCAAAATCACACACTACTAACCCTTTTACACAACACAATCCTTCACAACAATGATAAATAAAAAACCACACAATCTAATAAACCTCTACATTCCCCACCACACCTCAATACACTGCCCCAGAAATCTCCCACCTCCCAAACCTCATAATGAGAGGCGACTTCAGCGCCCATAAAGAGACACACAAATCATAGCCAACCTCGAAAGCCTAAACAACAAAAACAGTCACACCAGAAACCCACCAAACATGGACATCATCAGACATAACACTATGCTCACCAATTCTACACACAAACCGATCTAACTCCAACCACCTCCCCATTATCATAAAATATCAAAATGTCAACAAACCAAACTACCCACTCAGAAAAACATACACAAACTACAAAAAAAAAAAAAATAAAGCAGACTGGACACAATTCACCAACTATATAGAAAACAACATTTATCCCCTAAATATCACAAACGCACCAACATTCAACAAAGCCATACAAAATTTCACTTCTCTAATCCAAAAGGCAGTTAACAAATCCATTCCCAGAAGATGCATAAAAAAATACAACCCAACCATAACCAACACACGAATAACACCAGAATGTGGAAAACAATAAATACACGGAAAACTCAACCAATCAACAAACTCACTCACGAATCCATCAAAAACCCGAACACACAAAATCTCCAATCCAGCAAAAAACATGCAATCATTCTCGCAACTCACTTCGCAAAGCAGTCAAAAGTCCACACACCCTCAAAACAGGAAAATAGTTCCATCAGTCTAAATTTCATTCACCCTATCTGGAAAAAGGCTATCATTATACACAAACTAAAAGCAGGAAAAGACCCCTCTGACCTTTCATCATACCGTCTCATCTCTCTATTATAAACACTGCAAGCTACTAGAAAAAAACATACTAAACAAATCTCAACACGATACATGTTACTCTTTCAACCAACGTTTCAAACAAAACCATTCAACTACAACTGCACTCATAAACATTATACAACCCACAATCAACGACCTAAACTCAAAACCTACTCATAAAACACTAATAGCAATCGACAACAAAACATTCGATACAGTACCTAAACATAACTTGATCCACAAAATAACAAATCTAACATCCTCACCAACCTAATGAAATGGATTTCCAATTTCCTATCTGGAAGAACAGCACAAATGCAAACAAACCATACAAATTTCAGAATAGTAAACATCAATAACGGAGTACTCCAAGGCGCAATACTGTCCCCCACACTATTCAACCTATTCACGGCCAATCTCCCACAACCACAAACAGAACATGCAATCATAACAACCTACGCAGATGACATTACCATAGCCACTACACACTAGGACTAAACATGGCCACAAATCTGATATAACAGTATATCAACCACCATATACAAACAATACATTCGTCCGACTCTAAACTTCGCCTCTACAACTTGGTACCCACTACTGGCAAAAAAACAACATTAAGAAACTCCATACAACACTAACAATCATAACAGGATGCACATCAACACCACCACCTACACGAAGATACTAAAATACTACCCATAGACACTCTTCTGGATATGATAGGCACACAATTCTTTACCAAAACCCCATCCACCACAAACTCAAACAACTTCCTTCACCAGCTCTATATTACAAAAAATTCGGAATAACATTCCACCTCCACCAAACAACACATCATACACCAAACAAATTCACACTACACTAACAGAAAACTACTTAAGATGCAGACCACCAAACAACATTCTAAACAAACACCCACCAGAAATAGCACCAGAATTCAACTCGCTACCAAGAACCAGTCCGTCATCCTTGGCCAGGTTAAGATGCGGCCACCACCCTAACTTACAATATTACAAACAAATTCAAACTCAACCAAACCACCACAAACATCTTTTAAAACTGTAACCTGGTCCCAAAGGACACATCTCACTTTTTCTCTCCTGTCTATCTAACTCAACCCAGAGCAATTTAGAACATTTCATCCTTGGAAGATCTCTGAGGAGGCCGGAGTCGTCGGCGGGTTACCTGGACGCGGTGTGGCCCCTCCCATGATGGGGTGGTCAGGGGTGAGGAATATATATATATATATATATATATATATATATATATATATATATAGTATATATATATATAATATATATTATATATATATATATATATAATATATATATATATATATATATATTATATATATATAATATATATATACTGCAGTTAAACCGCAGTTCAATATTTGTATAGATAAATTAACTCCTTGAGTGATTCTTCACTTACCAGGGTTAGATCCCAGGGCCCTCGCAGACGGTATGCCAAGCGTGTTACCACTAGACCAACGATGAGCTAAAAAGATACGTGTCTTAAACCTATGAAAGAGTGCTCGATTTAATAGGAATAAGGACCGCCTGTGGCAGGACAGATACCTCAGCCGCGCATCTTCGCTCACACTCGGGTCAAAGGCAACACAGGACCCCTGTAAGGAGACCACTCTAGACCGGAGTATTTATTTGTATAGATGTAAATACTGCAATTAAACCGCAGTTTCAATTTTGTATAGATAAAATAACTCCTTGAGTGATTCTTCACTTACCAGGATTAGATCCCGGGTCCTCGCAGGCGGTATGCCAAGCGTGTTACCACTAGACCAAAGATGAGCTAAAAAGATACGCGACTTAAACCTATGAAAGAGTGCTTTATTTAGTAGGAATAAGGACCGAATGTGGCAGGACAGATACCTCAGTCGCTGCACCTCCGCTTCCACACTTTAGGTCAAACGGAAACACAGGACCCTGTAGGAGACCAGTCTAGATCCGAGTACATTTTGTATAGATGTAAAATACTGCAATTAAACCGCAGTTCAATTTGTATAGATAAAATAACTCTATGAGTGATTCTTCACTTACCAGGGTTAGATCCCGGGCCCTCACAGACGGTATGCCAAGCGTGTTACCATTAGACCAACGATGAACTAAAAAGATACGCCTATGAAATAATCTATGAAAGAGAAGAGTGCTCTATTCAATAGAGCACTCGTTCATAGGTCTAAGTCGCGTATCTATTTAGCTCATCGTTGGTATAGTGGTAACACGCTTGGCATACCGTCTCTGAGGACCCGGATCTAATCCTGGTAAGTGAGGAATCACATCAAGGAGTTATTTTATCTATACAAATTTAGAAATTGCGGTTTAATTGCAGTATTTACATCTATACAAAATTTACTTCCGATCTAGAGTGGTCTCCTTACATGGGTCCTGTGTTTCCTTTGACCCGATTGTGAGCGGAGATGCGCAGCTGAGGTATCTGTCTTGCCACAGGCGGTCCTTATTCCTATTGAATATAGCACTCTTTCATAGGTTTAAGTCTCGTATCTTTTTAGCTCATCGTTATTCTAGTGGTAACACCTTCCTCTCCATCCAAACCCCCACTAACTTAATTTTACATAAAACAACATAATGATCCGATAATCCCATTCCTAAACCCCTCACTGATTTAACATCAAACACATACTTCAACATCTCTTTCTTCACCAACACAAAATCAATCATTACTTTTCACTTCGGATACCATCTCTACCTACACCAACTCTAGTATACGTTATGGATACCTCTTGTGTTTAAAGAAAGTATTACTTACACACACACCTCTCTCTTAACAGAAATCAATCACCTTCCTACCATTCTCATTTTCTCCCGCCACCCCAAAACCACCTGTTATACCATCCCTTTTTTTTGATCACCTATCCAACCATTCAGGTCCCCCAACACTATCAATCTGAAGCTCCTACTACCCCATCCCAGAACATTCATTTCAAGATTATCCCAAAAAATCGTACTCTCTTCAACGTTTCCCTCAGATGGACCATACGTCACAACCACACATACCTTGACCTTTTCAAATTTTTATATATATATATATAATTCATAGGGACTCACACACACCACAAAGGTCTACCATGCTCTGTACCACAAGTCATCTCATCAAAAATTGCAAACTCCTTCTCTCCTCCCTCTCATTCCTTTCACACCACCACACACACATTTCACACCACACCACTTCATTTCACCGTTCTCCATTGGACATTTCATTATATATCATATATATATATATATATATATATTATATTTTTATATATATATATATATATATATATATATATATATATATATATATATATATATATTTATATATATATATATATACATAAAGAAATAATATATATATATTTGTTATATATTTAAAGTCAATGTACAGGACCCACCAACGGCTCACAAAGAAGCGGCCACACTGGTTTGATAACAAATGGGTAGGTTCGGATTATACAATTACATATCATATGAAAAATTTGAGTGGTGTGTTGAAATGAATATTTAGTCAAGAATAAATAAAAACTAAAGAATAATATAATACCTACGGTATTTATAAAAGGTCAAAAACCAACAAAATCCAAAATTATAAAAACTATTTAGTATTACAGGAAAATAGAATTACTGCTAAGTGGGAAAGATTGAGATAAGATATGGGATAACCTTTTAAGTGTTATGGATCATAAAGTAGGAAAATGACGAAGGCGAATGGGGTTCAGTTGGGGAGAAAATCAATGAAGATATGATGAACAGATTTCGGGTTTATGGCGACGGCAAAATTTGCAGATGGGGAGGTCCCCTGTATGTAGTGGCTGTAAGTGATATTGGTGTGGCCACTAATATCGAGGCGTCCAAGTATTCACCTCGTGTAAACGGCTTCGTCGGTGAGGAGGAGAACACTCAACAATGCTCGGCTTTATATTTCTAAGTTTCGCTCCCTGCTGATCACTCGTCCAGCACTCTTGCCAATAAGACCAGAAGCCTTGTTGAAGAGCAGGATTATCAATTGATGGGAGGCAAACTTGTCGAATGGCATCCAGGAGGTACCTGGAACAGCTGCTCCGAAAAGAAGAGGCGGGCATTTTGGTCTCTGTCAGTGATTTCATTTCCAGTTACCCCTACATGAGAGGGGCCAACATAGTATGATTTGTTCTTACAGGAGTGAGAACGAAAGCAAAATTGTTGTTTACAGAGCGGATACATTGTGTTTTTAGAATAAGGGGTTTTAGCGCCGGAGTGCGTAGTGAATTTGAAGTGGAAAATTGACATAAAAGTGGTCTTTGTTAATTAATGAATAAAATTATAGCCATTAATTCTGCAGTAAAAATTGAAGCATGATGGAGGGGTATGGGAAAGGTTGCGGTCACGAAAAGACCCGCTAGATACACCCTATGTTCCCTGTTTTGAGCAGTAACCCCCCGCCTCTCTGTAGTAAATACTCCTCACCCCTCCGTGAACTGCGTAATGAGATAGGAATGATGCCTTTAACAAGGCAGCAGAGTGGCTAGACTTGGAGAAAGAGGTCAGGACAAGGCAAATGGTAGGAGCAGGGAATGGCCAAAGTGTATACCCATCGTCATAAGAGAAAAGCAGCAGGGATGTTGAAGAAGTTAAGGACGATATAAACTGTGTTTGCAAATGGCTTGTAATTCGGGGTCTGAGGTATCTCCCTCAGATTCCGTGTCAGGGCAGACGGTATTGGGGTTTGGAAGCGAAGATAAATTGTGCACATGATGTATTCCCTTCGAAGAGAGAGTTGCATCACATTGAATTCGACTTCAATGCCCACCCGGAAGGCTCCAGTGGAGATACGGATTGCCTCGTTTTGGATAGGTTCTAATGGGTGCAGTAGAGTTTGGGAGGCCTGACCATATACTACACAGCCATAGTCTAGCTTCGATCGGATTAGGGAGACAGAGACGTAAAAGGGACTTGTGATCAGCACCCCAAGATTTTGAGGCGAGATGACGTAATAGGTCAACACGTTTGATGACAAGTCATTTTTGAGGAGTTAATATGCGGTGCGATGTTAAGTGGTCATCTGGAATGAGTCCTAAAAATTTGACTTGTGAAGTTACAGGAATGGATGAACCATATAAGATTAGGTTCGTGGGAGGAAGGTGGCAGGTTCTTCGATTTCTTTTTTTCTTAAAAAGTACTGCCGAGGTTTTGGTGGGGGAGAAACGGGAGTTACCCATTGTGAAATATTCTCAATAGCTAGTTGAAGTTGCCGTTCAAGAAAAGGCAGCCTGGCACCGGCTCTATATAGCGCAAGGTCATCAACATAAGGAGAAAAATTTACCGTCGCTGGGATAGAAGTAACGATGTCATTAAATTCGAGAGCAAATAGTAACACACTTAGAACCCACTAACCTGCAGAACGCCTTCATTCAGAGTTAAGTGGCGTGACAGAATTGAAGAGTACCGAACCTGGACGGATCTATTTGACAGAAGGCATTTAATGAAAAGAGGGAATTGTCCACGGAAACCTGGCGAGTGGAGTTTAAAGAGAAGCCCAATTCTCCACGTTGTCATAAGCTTTTTCAAGGTCAAAAATGGCACCAAAAAAACATCCCACCAGTTGGGAAGGCTTCCCGTATGTCATGGTCTAGTTTTAACAAGGGATCCGCGGTCGAATAATTTTTGTGGAAACCAAACTGGAAATTTTAAAATGCCTGGCGACTCTCCAGAACAGGGAGAAGGCGGTCTGAAACCATTTTCTCCATTAATTTACAGGTATGACAGGTCAGCGAAATTGGTCTATGGTTGTCCGCCAACTTCGTATCTTTTCCAAATCTGGAGACTGGCATTACAAAAGCTGTAGTCCAACTAGTTAGAAAAGAAGATTCTATCCAGATTTTGCTATTCAGATCCAGCAAAAACGCTGATGCCGAGGGGTGAATGCGACAGAGCATACTGTACGAAATCGTGTCTGGGCCATGGGCAAGTGTAAAAAGACGGTTACAGGTATGATCTTCCCCTTTCGCTGTTGAAAAGTTTGGCAATGCAGTGTTAGTTCTCAATTTTTAAAAGGCTTCAGGATTGCGGAAAGAGCTCAAGTGACTAGAAAAACTATAACGTAATGCATCTGCAACAGCAGCAGGAGCGGAGGTCGTGTCGATTATATCAGGCCCATAACGGAGGACTGTGGGTGAGTTGTTGTTGTTGGAGCGACGAGATGTTTTCTGTGCAACTTTCCACACCAAAGGAAGGGAAGTTGAGTTGACAGTCGAAATATAAGTTCGAAAATATTGTTTACGTGTTTGGCAATTAATTTGCCGAGATATCTCCGCAGCTGCTCTAAAAAAAAATCATGTTTGGGGTGGTACGGTCCTTTTGTATTGCCTGTAGAGTTTCTTTTTCTCTCGGTTAGCTTGTGCGTACTTTGGGACATCAAGGGGTTGCCGACGCTGCTTGCGGATGAATTGAGGAATGCAAGCTTCTGCTGCTGTGATGCTTCTTTCTGGAATTAGTGAAAGGCATCATTAACAGCCGGAAACCGCTTATATGGAAGGCGAAGAATGTGGATAGCTGTGATTGATAAAGGGACATCCGGCTCGGTCATAATCGCAGCTGGATTGGATTTTACATTGGGCTCTGTGCAAGCTCATTTAAAGCTATTGGATAATTATCGCTGCCATATAAATAATCAAAGCGGAATCTAGGTAAAGCGATCATAAAGAAAATGGGAGAAAGGAAATATCATACGAAAGAAATGTACGTCTATCTAAGCGTTCATATATTGGGCTGTTGTAGGTATCCATGGAAAGGGGGTTAGAAGATCTACGATATTAGACTTAGACGAGGTGACAGAGTCGCCCCATTATGGGGTGGCGGAGATTAAAGTTCTAGTAAACACCGTAGTATAGGGAAACTGATTAAAAGATCAGTAGTCGACTTAGTAATCTCACTGCAGAACCAAAGTGATCGGAGCTAGTAAGGTCAGTGGACATGAATTCGTGATGCACTGCATGGACTCTAGTTTGAAGAGGGACTGGAGAATAGGGGAAGTTTATGAATAAGATATTCTGCCCTCCCTATATTGTCTCTCTTCTATAGAGGTTTAGCGGCGATTTTTTTCGATAGATTGAAAAAAGTCGCGATGACAGTCGAGTTCCTGAACATATGCACTTGGTGTTCACACTGTTTATTAAGTAGAACAAGTTATTCAAAATATATGTAGTAGCACGAATTCCATTGAAGAAGGTGGCATGCTATGTTGTTATAAATAATATGAACAGATGGTCTTTTTGAGCAATTTTCGTCGCAATGTGGAAGGGTAGTGTTTGGGTGGATTAGATGGAGGAGAAGGCTGAGACGTGGGTCTCGACGAGGAGGGGCAACAAATCCCGGTAATAATCGTACAATAGAGATTTGGGTTGTACGAACACGTTTGAGAAGGAGTTTTCGGTGGTATTTGGTGAGGGGCTTTCCATGAACGGCTAGGATAAATTGAGTTCAGCCAATCCATCTATGTGTGGTTTTGGTTGGTCGTTGGAAGAGCAATCAAAATGCATGTTTAGTGAATGGGAACGATATTGTCTCTACAAGCAAAGATTCAGAATGGTGAGGGATATCGGGGTTGTTTTCAAGGAAAATGGGGAAGGAGGAGCGTATCAAGAGTGCAATCTTTTTGATAGGTGTTGGAATTGCGATATTGGGATGGATATAGGATTGTTATGTTGACAAGTCTGATACTGTAGTTTGCCAGCAAGTCTCATGCGAGTGGATTTTGGAGACTGGACCTGGAATTTTGAGTTGAAGAATGGAGACCCTGGGTTCCGTTCCATGCCCAACATCCAGAACCTTTGGAGCGTTTGGACGGTTTTCTATTCACTTCTTCGAACGTAGGAAGATAGAAAGAGAGTGGGTTCGTCACATAAGCTTTTTTGGGAGCTATATCCATCTTCTCAGCTAAGCATAGATCCTTTAGCGAGCGCTAGATAGGAAATTCGAAGAGCGGAATACATCTTGCATATCAGAGGGTTGATTGGTGAGTTGTTCGATAGCTGTGATTGTTTGGGTACAGTCTATTAAAGTCATTGTTTTTGTCTCAGGAATAGACTTATGGCGAGGTCTCTTCTGAGTTGCATTTTTTACATCTAGGGTTAGTGTGTTTTGGTTTAAGAATTCGGTTGCTCTATATTTTAACGAATAATCTTTAGCTTGGTGATTACTATTTTCTTTGTTTAGGAACATCTTTTTCAGGAATTTGAGTAATAGTGGGAGGTGGATTAGGAGACAGAGACACAGTCCTTTTGCGTGAGTTTGGCGAACCTAACGGGTATGTATGGGAAGTGTGTTGTCTTGGAGGAAATGTTTTCCCTAAAGCTTTGTGTTGGATGAACAACTCATTTTCATTGCTGGTTAGTTGAAAACTAATACTCGGTGTAGGGTTGTTACATGGCATTTTGGCCGGGAGATTGGATAGAGGGCTGCTTTTGTACTATTTGAGAAGTTGGTAGTGTGGGAGAGGAGCTCTGCTGGGATGGAGTTGTGTCGGTGGATTAACACACGTAGGCATGGGGGCTGCTGCAATTGTAGCATAAGATTTCCTTTGTCTTGTAGGATATTTTTCATTGAGCTGGTGTATGACATCTCTCCTGCTATTTATGCATGGTAGATCAAACTCCTGTTCCGAACAGGTAGGCGGGCATTTTTAAAGGAGAAGCACTGTGGGATCCTCCACAGTTTTCGCAGTGTGGTGTATTTTCACATAGGATGTGAAATAATTCTCCGCAGACTGGGCATATGTCATGCAGTCCCCTTCGGTATTTTCGGGGATGACGAAACCGTTGACATTTAAATCAACGTCTGGGTCGGGGGACAAACCCCGACCCAGACTCTTGAAGTTTGTGGTTAAAAATTTTTATGGAAAAGTCTATTAAAGAAAACACGTTATTAAATCAAGGAGAGCTTAATAAAATTACCATCCGTTGGGTTCCCAGCCTGACTCCACCTCGGTCCTACTACTTCTAGACGCAGGAGGTAATTCCGCTTTTCTCCTTTCGCTCCACATGAGGATCTTTTGCATAATTAGCGATTCGTCGAACTGGTATGCCCTAAATCCAGGTGCCAGGATTAGAGTAATCCGCAAAGGTTCCTTCCGTCATAGTCGTTCTAACTCGTTTACTCATATGCTGCTCCCCCTCGAGAATGAGCTGATACATCAATTCCGATATTACTATTGCGATCCACTACTTTTTATTTAAAAGCCTCTTACTGGGCAAAGAACATTAATTCTTAGCGATGCACTTGAAAAAGCTTTAGGTTGAAGACCCAGTCACATTAATGAGAAATGGTCCCTTCTCGTTCAAGCTACTACCGGAATCAAAAGTTTTATTTTGGTATCTTACGTTTAGAAAATATTCCTTATATTCTACTCTGAATGAAATAAACACCTTCAAAAGGCCCTATTTATTCTTTTGAAAAGAAAGACGAAGCTGGTCATTTTAAGAAATCTCCAGCAAAAAAGATTTTCCGTTACAAACATTTATAGATTTCCGCCGTGTCGGACTCGTCGACATCCAAATTCGTTTACTGCTGACTTTATATCGCCTTCCATTCACCTTCAAAGGTGAAGAATAGGATTCACAAGTTACAGTGTTCGAAGACGTTTATCCCCGACAAAAAGTTGCTTTAATGTCAACGGTTTTGTGTCATCCCGAAATACTGTAGGGAAACATGAATATGCCAGTCTGCGGAGTATTATGTTATTCCTGTGAAATACAACACACGAGAAAAACTGTGGACGACCACATGCTTTTCTTTAAATGCGCGTCTACTGTTTCGAAAGGAGGTTTTGGAGTTATGTACCATACAAAAATTGAGCAGGAGAGATGCATGGATACACTGCTCAATGAAAATATCCTCAAGACCAAAGGCATCTTATGCTTCACATTGAGCAGGCCCAATCCTGCGCGTGTTAATTCACACGACACAATCCTCCAGTAGAATCCTGCTTCCAAATCTATCGAAACTAGGCAGTTATGTAACTCCTGCCTGTTTGCCCACACTACAGACTTCTCAATAGTACAAAGCAGCCACGATGTTGATCAATTCTCGTAAATGCGCATCAACAAGCCTACCGAGAGACTAGTTTCACTAACACCAATGAATAAGTTGATTCATCAACACAAGATTGGAAGACATTTCATGCCAAACACTGTCATATACCGATGGTTCGCCAAACTCAGCAAAAGGACTGTGTCTCTGTCCCCTAATCGGCCCCCACTATTACTCAAATTCCTGAAAAAGATGTTCCTAAACACAAAGAAAAAGTAATCACCAAGCTCTAAAGATTATTCGTTAAAATACAAAGCATCCGAATTTCTAAACAAAACACATACCCTAGATGTAAAAAATGCAACTCAGAAGAAGACTCACATAAGTTACTTCTGAGAAAACAAAAAAATGAATTTAATAGACCTGTACACAACATTCACAGCTATCGAACAACCACCAATCACCTCTGATAGTTTGCAAGATTATTCCAGCTCTTCTTTCCGAACTTCTATCCCAGCACTACCTAAGTTTATATGCCTTAGCGATGAATGGATAATTAGGCCCCAATAGAGCTAAGTGTGAACGACTCATCTCTTTCTAATGCTGTCCGAGAGAGGTTATTGAAAAACCGTCCAACGTAAACGCTGCAAACACTCCAAGCGTTCTGGATCTGTAGGCAAATGAAAGGGGAATCGCAGGTTCCATTCTACTCAAATTGTCCAATCTCAATCACTCGCATAATGATTACTGAAATTTCTGGTATCAGACTTATGTCAACCCTAATATTGTATCCGCATATTTCGGATTCAATATCGCAATCACACTTTTCAAAAGATGACACTTTTCTAGGGATACTTTCTTCCCATTTCATGGAAGTCCATAATCCCACAATATTTCTGAAATCTGCTGCTTGGTAGATACTGATTCACTCCCATTCCTAACTGAGCTTTTAGGTTCGCTCTTCAACGACGCACCAAATCCACAAATTAGATGGTCTTTCGGCTGAACTCATTTATTCTCGCATTCATGTGCGAAGCCTTCAAAATACACTAAAACAATTTTTTTCAAAAGCGGTCGTACAAACCCAATCTTGATGTGTGATATTCTTTACACACACAGAATTTGTATGCCTCTCCTCGTGAAGATCCACGTCTCAGCTTTCTCTCCATCTAATCACCTCAACAATTACCTCGCAACATAGAAACAAATATCTAGAAACATTTCAGCAATATATCAACAACAATAGCTTGGCCGCCTTCCTTCGATGGAATTGTCGTGGCTACTATATAATTTTTGAAGAACTTGTTCAACGAATAAACATATGTCAAAAGTGCATATGTTTGCAGGAAACTTCGACTATGTATCGCGACTCCTTTTAACGTCGAATATAAATTCGCAGTTACACCTTATAGAAGAGGTGAAATGATAGGGGAGGTGCAGGAATACTCATTCATAAATCTGTCCCCTATTTTCAGTCCTTTCAACAGATTTCATGCGTGGATCACGAAGCTCTTGTCACCGTCTACTGGTCGCTCGACTACTTGGTTCGAGTAGTGAGTTACTAAGGGTCACTTAGCGATATTTTAAGCGTTCCTACTCGCAGTTCTTATTCGGAGACTTTCAACTCGCCACGCTTATGGCGGAGACTTTGTCACCTCGTCTAAGTCAAGATCCTTGTAGATCTTCTAACAACCTTTATTTATTTATTTATTTATTTATTTATTTATTTATAACTGGCATGATCATTTCATCTAATAGCTTTAAATGAGTTGTACCGAGCCATGTTAATAATCCAATTCCAGTGGATTTTGAACCACCGAAGTGGGCTTCCTTTTTAATCAAGCTATCTCATTTTCTCTTCAATAAGCGGTTCGACTGTTGATAGATACTTTCACTTTCTTCTCAGCAAGTTGTTATCAGCAGCAGAGGAAGCTTGCATTCGGCAATTTAACCGCAGGAGGTGGTCGGCATCACCTTGGTGGTTTCAAGAGTGCGCACAAGCTAACGAGAGAAAAAGAAACTACAGGCAATACAAAAAGACACGTACCAACCCAAACATGATTATTTATAAGCTGCGGCGATATCTCGGCGCATTAATTGCCAAACACGACAATATTTCTGAACTTACATTTCGACTGTCAACATTCATAACTCTCTTTAGTATGGAAAGTTGAACAGAAAATGTCTCAAGTAGCGTTAACAACATCTCACGACCAAAGTCCTTCGTCTATGAGCTAGATATAACGACAAGATTATGCTACTGCTGTTGTTGCAGATGCATTAGGTTATAGTTTTGCTAGCCACTCGAGCTCTTTCCGCTATCCTGAAGCCTTTCAAAATTGAGAATTAACACTGCACTGCAAGACTTTTCAACAGCGAAAGGGAAGATATCCTATAACGGCTTTTTAACACTTGCAAAGTATCAAATGCACTGCCCAAGACATGATTTCTTACAGTATGCTCCGTCATATTCACCCTTCGTTATCAGAGATTTTGCCGGATCTGTATAACAGAATCTGGGTAGAAATCTTTTTTTCCAAACTATTTAGAATACAGCTTTTGTAATCCATCTAAACCTAAGAAAGATTCGAAGTTGGGGACAACAAACGACCAATTTTGTTGACCTGTCATACTTGTAAATTACATTCAAAAAATGGTCTCAGGCTGCCTTTCCCTGTTCTGGAGAGTCGCCAGGCTTTTTCAAACTTCCAGTTTGGTTTCCGCAAAATCATTCGACCGCGGATCCCTTGTTAAAACTGACCTGACATCGGGAAGCCTTCTCAACTGGTGGGATTGGTTCATGGTGTCTTCTTTGACCTTGAAAAGATTATGACACAACGTAGAGAACTGGAGTTCTTAAACTCCATTCCCTCGGTTTCCGTGGACAACTCTTTTTTCATTAACCTTCTGTCAATTAGATCCATCCAGGTTCGGTGCTTCTTTCTATTCTGTTACGCCACTTTACTCTGAATGAGGCGTTCGGCAAGGTAGTGTTCTAAGTGTATACTAATTGCTCTTGATTTAATACATCATTATTCTATCCCAGCGACGGTCACTTGGATTTAATGACATCATTACTTCTATCCCAGCGACGGTCAATCTTTCTTTCTATGTTGATGAACTTGTGCTATATATTGCCGGTGCCAGCTTCCATTTCTTGAACGGCAACCTCAACTAGCTATTGAGAATATTTTCAGATGGGTAACTCCATGGCTTTCCATTTCTCACCCACAACCTTCGCAGTATTTTTAAAATAAGAAACCTAGAAGAACCTGTCAACCTTCTTCCCGCAACTAACCTTTCTATGTTCGCCCATTCCTGTACTTCACAAGTCAAATTTCTAAGACCATTCTAGATAACGCACTTAATATATCGCCGCATTTAAACTCCTGAAAAAATTGTCATCGCGTGCTTGACCTATAACGTCCTCGCCTCAAAATCTTGGTGCTGATCGCAAGTTCTTTTAGGTTCTCTATATCGCTCTACATCAGTCGATGCTGGGAACTATGGCTGTGTAGTATGGTAGGCTTTCGCCAATCTATACCATTGTTAGATCCCGTACCAAAACGAGGCGAATTCGTATCTCCCTGGAGCTCGATCGTCCCCCAGGGTGAGCTTGAAGTTGAATCAATGTGACCACTCTCTCTTCCGAAGGAATACATCAGGTACACAAATTATTACCGTTTCCATACCAATATCATCTGTCCTGCACCGATTCTGCGGGAGATACCTAGAATCCGATTATGGCCATTATGCAGCCAGTTTATTACATATTAACTTCTTCAACATCTATATTGCAAAGGTACTGCTTTCTTTATAGACGAAGCGGTATTCCCCTTGGTTTTTAACTGCTCGCCCCATTATGATTGGTTCGAGTCTCTTCTTAAATAAGCCCCTGCTCACTGTTAAAGGCATATTTGTTCATTGCAATTAACCGTAAATTTACTAGTTTATTCTCGGCTTCAAAACGGGGGATATTGCGGGTGCGTCTGCTGTCTTTTTCTTGAGTCGCAACTCTCCCAATCATCTTCATTTTACTGTTCGAATTAATGCTAATAATGAATTCCTTTTCTCGAATTTTATTAGTTAACCAAAACCACTCATGGCCATTTTCCCCAGTTGCGCTCAGCACACCCAAGGCTTAAAACCCGTTATTCTAAAAACACAATGGTATATCCGCAGTACAACAAATTCTTCGGTTGCTCCACTTCGTAAGAAAAATTCATAACTATGTTTGGTACGCCTCTCATGTAAGGGTAACTAGGCAATGAATGGGGGCCGAAGAGAGGCAAAATGGGCGCCTCTTTCTTCTTCGGAGGCTGTTCTGATATCGCCGGATGCTATTCACCACGCCCGCTCCATAACTGAATTATTATCCTGCTCACTGACAAGGCTTTCGATCTTATTGCGATAAGAGTGCTTGACGAGTGATCAGCGGGGAGCGAACAGAAATTAGAAGACAGAGCATTTGGTGTGTTTTTCTTCACGCGAGAAGCGTTTACACGAGTGATACTTGGACGCCTCCGTATTGGATCACAGCAATATCACTTACCACCCACAAATGTCCGGGACTTCTCCCATCTGCAAATTTTGTAGTCGCCATAAACCCGCCAATCTGTTCACGCTTATTTCATTGATTATCACTGGACGCCTATTCGCAGTTCGTATTTTCGTACTTTATGATCATAACACTTCTCAAAAGGTTATCCCATATCTATATCTGAATCCTCCAACTTTAACAGTAATTATTTTCTTGTATCTTCAAGAACTGAATATTCTTTACAATATATGATTTTGTTATGTAATAATTAGAATTATTTATAATGTAAGGACATCGTTTTATTTAGTTTATATTATTCTTGACTGAATATTACATTTCACTTATTATTATTATTTTTTTTTTTTGAACATTTAAAATATGTATAAGCCAGGACCGACCCATGGAGTTCATTATTCAACCCAGTGTGGCCGGCTTTTTTTGGGCCTGGTGGGTCCTTTTTATTTATCAAAAAAAAAAAAAAAAAATTTTTTTTTTTTTTTTTTTTTTTTTACAGTTGTCACCACCATCACGGGGCAGAGCCATATTCAAGGAGGGGGTGTTACACGCCTCAGAAGACAACAACTAAAGTAATTCTCTCAGGTGAGCGCAGACGAAGGCTTTAAAGTGGGGAGATTAAATTCAGCAGGAACACAGAAGATGGAAGAGAGTTCCACAGAACACGATGTGGCAGGAAAGAAGAAGGAAGCACCGCACAGCGAACTAGCCTGGCGTTACGCCCCACATCAACGCAAAGACTCATGTGCAGATACAGCAACCCTAGTTCTACGAGGGCGACGTAAAGGTGGAGGTAAGCGCGCAAGTGATAAGCTACCTCGAGCACTGCGCTGCGGTACCTATTAGAAAGAGATAAAGGCACAAACATCGCGCGCAAAGATAGAGGTGTCAAGTGAACTGGAAAGTGCAGAAGAAAGTTTATTAAGCTTTTGGCCTTTGACTTGACCCTATCCAAAAGGCGGTTGAAACCAGAGCCCCCCCAGATATGAGAGGAGTACTCCATACAAGGGCGGATGACGCCCTTGTATAGCTGGAGCAACTGAGAAGAGGAAAAAGTCTCGCAGTCTAACAGAATTCCTCCCAGTTTTTTGAGGCCGCCCTAGAACGTTGTGATGTGAGGTTTCAAGGACATTTTTTTGTTTATGTTAGCCAGGATGTTTATATTGTCAAAGGAGAGACGAGAGAACGCCGTCGAAAGAGATAGGAAGTTGGAAGGTGTCTTTAGAAGAGGGAGATTTGTAGAAGTTGAGTTTTTAGAAGAATTGAATTTCACAAGGTTGAGACGACCACTACCCGGAATTCTTGCCAGATCAGCGAGAATAGAATCGGAAAGATTAAGACGGGAGGCAAAATTCTAGAAGAAAACAGGGAGCAAAATTGAATCGAGTTGAAGAATGAAGGGTCGAGTCATCGGCATATGAGTGAATAGAGTTAGATGTGCAGGTGACGAGTCAATAATGAAAGTAGGAATAAAGTGGAGATAAAAGACTGAACCCTGAGGAACACCACTATGAAGAAAGGAAGAAGGAAGATCCACCCATCAACAACAGCCGATATTGAAGCGATTTGAAAGGAAACTAGACATAAGTAAGAAAGAAGAAGGAGGAAACCCAAAGGAGGGAAGCTTGGAGAGAGTGACGCGTGGCATACCGGTCAGATGCTTGGATATGTAAGCGCCAACGCGTCCTCCCCGTAGTTCCTAAGGGCGGAAAACCATAATCAGTAAGATAGGAAAGTATATCGCAGTAGACCTCGAGCGCCGAAAGCCGTATGGCGGATCGGAAAGCAGTGAATGAGATTGCAGATGATCTAAGAAATGAGAGTTGAGAAGAGTTTAAAAGATCTTAGATAGATGCAAGTAGAGCTATAGGGCGAAGTTAGAACGGATCAGAACGGCTTCCTTTTTTGGAATCGGTTGGACATGTGCGTGCTTCAACACTGAGGGAAAGTGTTCAGTAATGAGACATAGAGAATATAGTTTGAACGAGGGGCGGGGATAGCACGGAAGCACACTCCTCAAAACTCGGGGAGGAATGCTATCGGGGCCACCCCTTTCTAACGTTCGTAGATTTCAGGAAGCCATGACCGATCGAATGTATCAAACAGGCATAGGCATAGGACCTGAGAGGAGAAGGAGGAGGTGAGGGATGCCAGTAATGTCCAGGGTTGGATTAGAGGAAAATAGGAGGCCGAAGAGATTGGCTTTTACATGGAGAATTAGCACAGAACCATCATAGCGAATAAGAGGAGAAAGACAGATTTACAGAAGTTTGTTAGAGATGTTTTTTGGCAAGAGGCAGAAAGATTTGTCAGTAGGAGAACCAAGGAGGTTAGCGAACTTTCGTTTTGATGAAAGCCCGCTTTGCTCGTGAAGAGTATCTCCAACGATTTTAGCAGAATGAAAATTAGCCTAGATGGATAGGAGAACGAGAATTTTTTCACTCCGATACACTGTCTCTAGCCTGAATGCCAGAGAACAGCACGATCGAACCATGATTTATGAGGAGAGAAAGTTTAGTCTAAGAAGGATGAACCTGCTCATTTCATCAACGATTACAAGCTTCCACCTTATCGGGCAGAAGTGCGAAGGTCAAGAGACAAAACAGTCCCCCCCCCCCAAAAAAATTTTCAACCTTTTTGCAAAGAAGCACGAAGGCCCCCATCGGCCCGATCAAAGTGCAGAAAAACCGCATAGGCAAGTTCTTTCTGTTTGGAGTAGAAAGTATTAAAATTAAGCAGATATAAGGTTGTGGTCAGATTTACGATAGGAGCGAAAGTGGTGTATTTTAAGAGGAGGACTAGTGTGAAACATAGGTCAAGTGTGTTCAAGAATTGGTTAGAAGATCGTAATGTGTGTGGGTTCTTTAATTAGTTGGCTCCGATCGTTGAGAATGCTGATGGATTCGGCCTCCTCCCGACTTAAATCGTCTGAAGAGGACGCAACCATTCGTGTTGTGTACATGAAGTCCCTAAATAGAGGCCTCAGTATTTGGATGAGAAGATATACAGTCTGAGAGATAGTAAGATATTCAAAAGGCGTGAAAATCTGTTCTGTTAGGAGAACAGTAAGCAGAAGCACAAGATTATTGTAGTAGAAGGAAGAAAGATTTTAAGCAACAGAAACATCGAGTTAGGAGATTCGAGATTCTCGAAACGTGTTAGCAGGAGGTGTTTATGTTTAACCATAGGGCACAAACTCCCAACCTTTAGACGGAAATTTATGAAATAAGTTATAGTTGGATACATTAAACGAGTTAGAGGATGGATTCTTAGCCATCTGTGTCTCAGACAGGAGCAAAATGTTTAGGGTTAGAGTTAGAGAGTGTATATTCCACGGATGCGAATTAGAGTTTTAAAACGCCGCGATGTTAGTAAGTCTATAGAAGGCCCGCGCCTGTGCAAAACTGCCATTACACACGCACACGACAACCAAACAAAAAAACAAAGACAAACAGACAAAAAAAACAGGTTAAAATTATTCAAACACAAAATAAAAATAAAAAAAACCAAAACCGTAAATGTTAAAAGATAAAACGTGTTATAATAAATATGTAATATATATATATATATATATATATATATAATATATATATATATATATATATATATATATATATTATATATATATATATACAAATATATATATTTTATAGAAATGCCTTAGATATCTCTTATACTTAGTATATATATATCCTTTTAGATATATATATTTTGTATATATATATATTATATATATATTATATATATATAATATATATATAATATATAATATATATATATATATTATATATATATATATATATATATATATATATATAAAAGGTGGTTTTTGGGGTGGGGGAGAAAATGAGAATGGGTAGGAAGGTGATTGATTTCTGTGAGAATAAAATTAAGTTTGTTGACTGTCATGAGTAATACTTTTTTTCCTTTAAATTCTAAAATCTGAATGTATAACTTGTGCTTTGATTAAGGTTGTCTAGTTTATCGAAGTGAAAAAGTATGATTGCAGTTTGTAAGTAAAGAGAAGAGATGTGTGGTATGTGTTGGATGTTAATCAGTAAGGGGTTTAGGAATGGGATTATTCGGAATATTATGTGTCTATGTAAATTAAGTTAGTGGGGACTTGGAATGAGAGGAAGGTGACCCGGGAGAAGGTTACATCAAATTGAAGAGAACTTTTGTGATAAAGGCAATAAGTTTATGTATGTAAGAGCGCTCACTAGTAAATCGTTGAATGTGAACAAGTTGATGCTGAAATCTGGGGGCAAATGAAGGAAGAATTGTTAGTAGTGCAAGGAGTATGTGGATGTGCTAAAGTAGGAAAGTAAGAATGTACAGTGAATGGTGGAATGAGATGTGATGAAAGCGGTTAAAGTAAAAAGAAGCGTGGTGAATGTCTAAAAGCAAATGATGAATCTCAAAAGAAAGATGCTTGAATTATATAAGGAGGAAAAAGAAATATAAAAGGTTAAAACCTGCAAAAGCAAGTAGGTAATGAACAGTTTTGGAAGGAGGTTGAATGGGGTCTTACAAGGGAATAGGAAGCTGCTCTGGAAGGCGCGAAAGGTTAAGAAGAGAATAAGGGGAATCTGCTTAGAATAATGAATAGGGATGGTGCTTTTGTCTCTGATGATGAAATGGAGGGGAGTGTGGAAAGAACTTCGAAAAATCTGCACAATATTAAAGTAATGAAGAGGTGTATAGTGAAGGTGTGTGGGTTTGAGGTGCAAGAAGGAAATAGGTATTTTGGGGATGAAGTTATTAGTAGGGAGGAGGTATTGGTAGCGTGAGAAGTTGAAGAATGGGTAAGTCTGCAGGTATAGTGAAATTACTGGTGAAATGATAAAGAACGGAGGTGAGATGGTGATTGATTGGATTTGATAGTTGTGTAATAAAGCGTTTGGAGGTATAGTTCCAAGGGATTGGAGGAGAGCGGTAATAGTAGCCTTATATAAAGGTAAGGAAGAAAGGGGAACTGTAAGAAATTATAGGGGAATAAGTTTATTGAGTGTTGTAGGAGGTATAATGCTGGTAATTTTTGTTGAAAGAGGTGCGTCGAGTGAACTGAAGGATGATTGGTGAAGAAAAAGTGGCGTTTAGAAGTGATAGGATGTGTGGATCAAATATTTACATGAAACAAATGATTGAGAAAATGAGGAAGAAAGAGAAGAAATTGTATTTAGGTTTTATGGATTTGCAACAGGCGATGATAGAGTTAAAATAGGGAAGCTTTATGGCAAGGTGTTAGTGTTATGGTGTTGGTGGTAGGCTTCTGATGGAATAAAAGTATGTATGAACGATAGGAAGCGTGTGTAAGAATCAATGGTGTAATGGTGGATTAGTATTATAATATAGCGGAGTGAGACAGGGTTTGGTGGATGTGTGGTGCTCCTTGGATATATATCAATTTGTAATATGTGATGGGGTGTGTGAAAGAATTCGAGGGGGATGGCAAACAATGGGTGTAAGATGGTGGAGAATGGAGAGTGAGTGGAGGGTGCCTACTATTATACAGGTATGCGATGATTTGGTTCTGTGTGTGGCGATCTGGATCGAGAGGTTTGAGAGGATGGTAGATATGATTTGGCAGGTATGTAAAAGGGAGTTTGAAAAGTAAACGTAGATAAGAGTATAGTTATGGTTGTGAGTGAGGACAGTAATCAGTGTGAAGTTATTTTAGAATGGAGAGCTGGAACAAGTGTCTGAGTTTAAATATTTAAGGGTATGTGTTGGATGAGAGGGAACGGATGATGCAGAGAGTAGTAGGAAGTTGTGAATGGCAGGAAGGTTGCTGGTGCAATTAAATGTTGGTGAATGTAAGGGACAAGTCTTGAGTGCGCTAGGGGTCTTATATGAGGGTATGTTGTAACCTGTGTTATTGTATGTAGTGAGACTTATGGTCTGGAATAAAAGTATAGATCTAAAGTTCAATGTGTTCAGATGGAAATCTTAGGGGCATGCTAGGTGTGAGAAGAATTGATAAAATGAGGAATTGACGTATTAGAGAGTTGTTGTGGTGGTGAAGAAAGGGTAAATGAGAAAATAAATGAACGTGTCTTGAGAAGGTTTGGTCCATGTGGAAAGGATGAATGATAGTGGGGTTGGTTAAGGGGGATGTTACGTGTGAGTGTGTTTGTAACCGACGGCTGGGAGACTGAAGAGAAAGTGGATTGAGTCGGGGAACGAATGTCTGAAGGAGAGAAATGTGAGTTTGGCAGAGGCGAGAATAAAGGTGGCATGATAGGAGAGATGGCGGGGTTTTGTATGGGGGCATGGTTGTGGCCCACTGGGCCAAGGGACCCTTACATTGACGATTTACATAGTGAGGGTGCGTTCGCGGTCCCTGGAGCTCTAGGTGTATTTTCTGTCTGTGCGAGTTCTCACTAATTACATGGTACAGAGGGGGCGGTAAGGCCTGGCTTTTCTTCGACATTTGTCATATTCTCTCTACTGCTTTTCTTTCCGATGCTTGTAGCGCACCTTACTCCAATCTTGGGGGGAAAAAAGGTAGATAAAGAAGAAAGAAGAAAGAAAGATATATTATATATATATATTATATAATATTTATATTATAATATATATATTATATATATATATATAAGATTATATATACTATATAATATATTATATATATATATATATATATTATATATATTTATATATATATATATATATATATATATATTATATAATATATTATATATA
The DNA here is from genome assembly GCA_015478945.1 of Trachelipus rathkii. Classification (NCBI taxonomy): domain Eukaryota; kingdom Metazoa; phylum Arthropoda; class Malacostraca; order Isopoda; family Trachelipodidae; genus Trachelipus; species Trachelipus rathkii. Next base: position 1,018 of record JABUQX010037253.1, on the reverse strand, counting down.
TTATATATATTTATTCTTTCTTTCTTCATTCTCTTTGCCACATTAGGGGGTAAGGTGCTGTACTAAGCTCGAAAGAAAAGCAGTAGGGAAAATAACAAACGTCGAAAAGAAAGCAGAGCCTTCGCCCCCTCTGTAACATTAATTAGTGAGAGCTCGTCACAGACAGAAAATCCACCTAGAGCATCATGGGACTACGACGGCCGTCACTATTGTAATCGTCAATGTAGAGGGTTCATCGCCTGCCCAGGTGGGCACAACATGCCCCATAAAACCCCGCATTCTCTCCTACATGCACCTTTATTCTCGCCTTGCCAACTCACATTTCTTCCTTAGCTTCGTTACCGACTCAATCCGCTTCTGCTTTCTCCCGCGCGTCGGTTTCCAACACATCTCACACTAATACATCCGCTTAACACTACTATCATTTCATCCTTTTTCACATGACCAACCATCTTCACATACTTTCATTTATTCTCTTATTTACCCTTTCCTTCACACAACACTTCAATACGTTATTCTCTCTTTATCAATTTTCTCAACACCTAGCACACCCTAGGATTGGTCATCTGAACCATTGATTTAGATTAATACTTTTATTCCAGACCATAGTTCTCACTAGTATACAATAACACCGGTAACAACATACCTCAATGTAAGACGCCTAGCACACTCAAGACTTAGTCCTTTGCATTCACCAACGAATTTATTGCACCAGCCACCTTTCGCCATCACAACTTTCATACTACACTCTGCATCGTCCTTCCTCATCCAACATAATACCCTAAATATTTAAACTCAGACACTTGTTTAGCTGCTCACTAACATAAATTCACACTGAGGAGTGTCTGCACCACATAACTTTATCTATCCCACGTTTACTTTAGCGCCCTCCTTTCACACACCTGGCAACTCATCTATCAATCCTCTCAAATCTCTTCAGATTCGCCACACAGACGCAATCAATCCGCATATAATAGGTAGGGCAGCCTCCCTCAACTCCCATCTCCACATTCTTAAC
>JABUQX010037252.1:37500-49921 GCA_015478945.1 Trachelipus rathkii | reverse complement strand
GGGAGGGGGTTGAATTTGTTGAACCATATTAGGAGGGGGTTTATTAGATGGTACAAGATCACTCTTTGGTTTGGTAGTAGAAATTGGAATATTATTAGCTCTAAGTTTAGTGATTTTTATGTTGTCCCTATGCACAATAAAAGTTTTAGAAGTTTTTAAACATTGCAAAAGTAACTTATTGAAATGGACTAACTGTTTGACTAAGAACGGGCCGGTCCACTTCGAAAACAATTTCGGACTTTGCCTTGGTTTCTTGACGTCAATTACAAACACATAATCTCCAACCCTAATCAGAGTTGAAGTTGCCTTCTTATGTTGTTAGTTGAAGTTGCCTTCTTATGTTGTTTATTCATTTGTGTTGTTGTTTCTTGCTGAAGATGTTGGCGAGCTTGGTCTCGAATGAGATTAGCCCTTTCTGCAAGGTCTTGAATGTAACTGTGAATAGGTTTTTGAGGTTCAGATCCTTTAGTAAAAGGAGATATGTAATTAGGAAGATCCCATGGAAGGCGTTTATTGTATGTGTACAATAAGAAATGTGGGGTGCAACCGATAGAAGAGTTAAAAGTGGAATTTATTGCAATTTGAGTGAAAGGAATTAATTTACCCCAGTCAGTGTGGTTCGAGTTTACGTAGTGTCTCAAATGATTTGCAATCTTTAACATTTCTCTCTCCGAGAGTCCGTTAGCTTCAGGTCTTCGAACGACGATGTTGACTGCTTTTACACCCCACTGCTTGCAAATCTCTTTGAAGAAGGTAGAAGTTAGTTCTGGCGCCCTGTCAGACACTACTACTTCAGGCGTACTATGGCGACATATAACTCTTTCTAGCAATGCCTGTGCTATATCTTTAGCTGTGTGGTGAATGAGAGGGACGAGTTCCACATATCTTGTGAGGCTGTCCTTCATCACCAATATATACTTGGCCTTAGTCTCCTTGCAGGTAGGTAGAGGGCCCAGCACATCGAGATGAAGTCTCGAGAATGGCTCTAGCGGGAGAGGGTAACTCTTTATTTCAGCAATCTTTGGCTTGTTACCTTTAACTCTCTGGCATGAGACACAAGTTGTGCAATACTCTTTCACCAGAGTATAGAGTTTAGGAAATATGTACTTTTCCCTGATTCTATACACTGTTCTCTCAATACCACAATGTCCAGATGGGAGAGAGTCATGGTTAAACTCAATGATAGAATAGATCATTGAGTCAGGTACCTGGAGTAAGAATGTGCCATCTTGTGTTGCATAATGTAAAATATCGTCAATGAGGACGTGTGGGAAAGTATCTGCAGTAGTGTCCTGCTGCTCAAGAGGTTTGTTGTGAGAGAGCAAAGGTTTGGCGAAATCATAAAGATCTTTCAACCTATTGCAGGCCTTTTGTTCCCTCACAAAGTTTTCTTTTGTTAGATGAAAGTTTGTTTTTGGTAAAATTGTATTCTGAGCAAGAGTGTACGTTAAAGGAGGTGGGTTGCGGCTTAAGTAGTCTGGAACTACATTGAGTTTTCCTTGTTTATAAATTATTGTAGGATTAAAATGTTGAATATATAAATTCCACCGCTCGAGTCTCCCAGAGAGTTGTTTGTGTCTGATGAGATGAATCAAAGGTTGGTTATCGGTAATGATAGTCACCTCGTAACCAAAAATGGTGTTACGGAATTTGCGCAGTGCAAACACAATCGCCAGAGCTTCCAACTCCAGAGTATGATAATTTGTTTCCGCTTTAGAAAGTGATCTGGAAATAAAGGAGAGGGGTTTCTCCTTATTGTTGTCATCTAATTGATATAAAACAGCTCCCAGAGCAATATTTGAAGCGTCAGTGTTGATGAAAAATGGCTTTGTGTAGTCTGGGTAACACAACTGTGGTTGTAATAGTAACTTGTTTTTAAGTATTTCAAAAGCTTCCGCTTGTTCGGGACCCCATATGAAAGGGACGTTTTTGCGTATGAGTTGTGTAATAGGCTTAATAGTTTGGGAGTACCGGTCTAGTAAATGAGAAAAATAATTAAGAAACCCAACAAGAGACCGCGTTTCTGAGACGTCAGTGGGTGGCTTAAAAGCTGTAAGAGTTTTAAGTTTTATGGGATCTGGGCTTATACCCTCTTTGGAGATTTTGAAACCGAGAAAAAGGAGAGATGTTCGTAGGAATTTACACTTCAAAAGTTTCATTTTCAACCTGTTTTTCCGAAATGCATCGAAGACATTCTTTATGTTTTCAAGATGGTTTTCTAGAGAAGTACCCATGATAATAACGTCGTCGAGGAAAACTCTGCAAGCGTCGCCTAAGAGATTATGTAAACATAACTCCATTAATTTAGCAAATGCTGAGGGGGCGTTGGCTAACCCAAAGTTTAAACGAGTGGGGCAATACTGCCCTCTAGTAGTTCTAAAAGCAAGTAGCGGTTGTGTCTCTTCCTCAATTTCCATTGTGTTGTAACCATCTTTGAGGTCGACACAGGTAAACAGGCAACTGTTACCTAGAGAGCTCAAAATGTCTGAAATGCATGGCAACGGAAATCTCGTCAAAATAGTATGCGAATTAAGGAGCCTATAGTCTACCACCACCCGTAAATCACCGCTCTTTTTTGGAATGATCAGTAGGGGTGCAGAGTGTTCGCTTGAAACGGGTCTTATATATCCCTTGTGAAGAGAATCTTCCACCCACTCTTCTATGTGTTTTAAGTACCTGTGGGGGAGGCGGTATTGTGGTCGGTATAATACCTTGGGTGCATCTTCCTTGAGTGTTACTTTAAATTTCATTAGCGGACAGATCGGTACTTCATCATCTTCTAATGCTATGATGTCTTTGTAGGACATGAGAAGGTCCAATAACGATTCCAGTTGATTTGGATCCGTCAAAGATGCACATTCGTCTTCTTCATTTTTGAAAGACTGTTGAACGATTTCTTTATAAGTTTTCCGCAGTTGCGCTGCAGAAAGGGGCCTCTAGACGATGAGGCTAAATTTACATGTGAAGTTTCAAAGGGGGTATCATGGGTAAAAAGAGGATTTGCTGTTGTCAAAAAGGAGTTTGTTTGCAAAGTGTGATGTGCGGCGGACATATTTATAATATCCAAAAGGACCTGACCCTGTGTAACAGAGCTCATAACACTACCGATAAATATACAATTATGGAGGAATGACTTTTCAGAAGCCAAGATGAGGCGGTCAGGAGGGGGGGTGAAGGCTAAAGAAAGAGCATTTACAGACAGTGTGGTCTTTGAATAAGGATCAAGAGTGACATTTTCAATAATGCTTAATTTGTATATGGTATCTGTGTCTATCATAATATCATTTGCAAAGGTTGATTCATTTTGATATAGAGGCAAGGAAGTGTTGTGATTTACCTGAGGTTTAGGAGGGCTTTGACGTTGTGGGTATATAGGAATGAGAGGCATAGAGATGAAAGCTGTATCTGACCTAATAGAGATAGTGTTTTTGTGAACTTCAAATCTAATCTGTGGTTGAGTTAAAAAATTAGTTCCTAAAAGTAAATCGGCTTTGAAGCCACAAAGAGAGTCGTCAAGGACAATGAAATTTACAGGAACCAAAATGTGTTTAATGTGGATGTGCAAAATTGTGGTACCAATTTGGTTGAATGTGTCCCCTGTGATGGACTTCAAAACAATGGGAGTTTTTATTAATGGGATGTTAATGGCATATTTGCTTTCTAATTCTGAGATGAGGGAATGTCTAATGAGCGAGGAGTTTGATCCCGAATCCAAGAGAAAGCGTTTATTGTTTAATGTATAAGAGTTAAAAGATATATCAGTATCGAGAAAATAGGCTGGTCCTATGAGAGAATGATATGTTTGTCTTTTCATCTTTGATTATGTTTGTATTGTTTGCAAATGATGAAGACAAAGTTAGCTCCGGTGGGATAGTGCTTTGAGAACTACTGTGTTTAGTGCTTGAAGTTGGAAAAGAAGATGATTTGGTTTGAGATAAAGTGATATCAGAGTCTACTATAGGTGTGGTTTGAGTAGAAAGATTTGAAAAATCAGGTGTTGAGAAAGAGGGTTGGTGATGAGATTTAAAATTTTTGTTCTGTGGGGGTGTGTGGATCGATTCTTTTTCCTCTAAATGTGAATTAATAATGGGTGGTTGTGAGTTTGGAAAAGGAACTGCGTCATTAGTGAAAGAAGAGGAATAAGTTGCTACTTTAGGAGGAGAGAGAGAGCTCATATTTTGATTAGAAGTGAAAATTTCAACTTGAGAGGAACTAAATGGAGGGTGAGGCTGTAAATATTTATCAAATGATGGTTCTGAGGATAAACTATCTTGCACAGAAACATGAGTGTGAGTATCTAATAAAGAGTCTGAAAACAATGCCTCACTAAAATTTAAAATGGTATCTGAGGAGTCATTTTGAGTGGAAGAGGGAGGGGGAGGTGGAGTGCACTGAGAGAGATTCTCGTCTGGAATGGTTTGGGCGGTCTTAGAAGGTAAAGAGAAATCTATATTAGAAATTAATGGTGGGGAGAGATCATAGTTTTTCATCAACACAGCGAAAGAATTTGTGGAATCTTTAAATTGGAATGGATACATAATAACAGAACTAGAGGAAGTGTTTTGAAAACTATGCTGAAAATGTTGAAAATTTAGGCCCAATTTGTAATTTAAATTTAACATTGATTCCCTATCTAAAAAATCAAATTGGAAGTAATATTATCTATTCTAGGGTGTGCTATGCTAGATATATTACTTTTGTCATGTGCCCTACTTAGTATTCTTTTCCGTCTGTAGGGGTTGAAAGAGCGCTTTCGGACCCCTATTTCACCATCCAAACTGTTTATTGATGTCCCATAGCCAATATCATGCCTAAGAGTGCTATGTGAGATGCCTACAGCATCGCTGTTCTTAACCTTCGCAACCTCTGTGCATATTTCATCACATTTTTCCATCTCTCTATTTCCTTCCTGATGCTTCATCTGCGGTGAAGCAAGATCAATATCAATGCATACACTTTCATTACTTTCCTCATTTTCCCTCCTATATGCGGCATTTTGTGCTAAACTGGAATCATCCAGACTTATGTCATATATATTACTACTACTTTCACTGTCCGCAATTGCGGTTGTAGCTTGAGAAGGGTTCCTATCCCACATCCTAGTATTACTAAAACGGGTGATAGGGTTACCCTTAGTGAGGTGTGAAAGCTCTGAGTCGGATTTTCCATTTACGTCATGTTCTACTTGATCTGTTTCTGTACCCATAGGTATTACTACCTCATTAAAATTATTATTAATATTAAAAGAAATATTATTATTAGTATTAGAAAAGGTATTATTGTTAAAATTAGAAATATCATTAAAATAAATATGATTATAAATGTTACTTCCATCTTTTGGCAATGGGCCAAAAGTAGGATCAAAAACCTGAACCTTAGTTAAGTGATGAGATGTTTGAGCATGAGAACCTCTAGAAAAGAAAGCATTTTGATTAATAAAATTATTGTTTATAAAACCTACAGATCCTTCCGACACCTTATTTGGTACATTCTCTGGAACGGCTAAGGATACATCATCATCTGCAGGATACTCAGAGCTGAAATGGAAAAAAGAGATATTATGGTCCCTATCTAGTGTATCGTGTGAATGCGAGCTAAGAGAGACGGCATTGGCTGGTTCGTCTTGATCACACATATACTTCTGAACATTTTTCGCGTTTACATATTTTATATTTTTATCTCTCTTTTTATCAAAATCACTCTCTGAAGGTAACAACACCTCATCTTCAGGAGAGTTCAAAGCTTTAAAAGAGAGCGAGTTAGCGTTTTGATTTCCATTTATAGTTGCCTGAGGATCGGCTTTATTTAAATTTGTAACCGAAATATTCTGAGAGGTGTCGTCGGAGTGAGCGTTTAGATGATAGCTTTCAAGCCATTTGTGTGAAGTAATTTTAAAATCATCATTTTGAGCAGCGGTGCCCATGTTAAGTACATGAAATTTCCTCTCAGTTACATTATTATAGTTATTTAAATAATTTATATTTTGAACATTATGCGACCTCCTTTCAACATTAGTAGAGTGTGTTTTAGCATTAAATTTACTTGGAACATTCAAACAATTAGTATCTAATACTGTACGTGAAACATGGTTTTCAACATTCTCGTGAAATGATTTGCATGTGGAGCATTTTTAAATTTTTCATAATTTCGCGGAGCATTTAAATAATAAGAGTTCAGATTTGCATGATAAGCATTTTCAAAGTTTACATTACATTTTGTATTATTTTTATTCATAAAAATGCGCGACTGAAAATCATTGTGATCTACATTTATAGGTGCATTCAAATTACAAGGAGATGAGGAGGGCGTTACAACATTCAAATAATTAATATTTAAAATCTCCTTTGAACTCGTTTTGAGCGTACAATCATATTTTGTTTTATTATATAAAAAGCCCTTTTTTATAAATGTAGTATGAAATTTAGGTTTATTGAAATGAACATTTGAAATAAAGTCACAATCTTTATGAGAAATATTGGTAGGCAAAACATTTAAAATTGTGTTTTTACTCAGATTTTGAGAACTATCTTTCATAATATTTTCAAAATATGCCTTGTGAGTGGTGGCGTTTCTGTGATCTATCACATTTAGAATTGCGTCGAAAGCTCCAAGAGTGGTGGAACTGATATTTTTACCATATTTATTGTAGTCATCCAATTTTTGCCTCTGGGAGAGGGATGGTGAATCATTTTGATATTTTTGTGGCGAATCGAATCGTTCTGGAGCGTCAGTATAATCTTTTGGGGAGGAGTTTTGATAGAGAGAGATTGGTTTCTCGGTTATAAATTTCTTCATATTATGTTAGGAAAACGGTTTCCTCTGAGTGCGAAGTGGTGATATAATTTTTACTGTGCATTATGAGCAGGAATATTCGTGGTGAAAATTATATATTTGTGAGGATCATTGTGCCTTTGTAGTGTGGCAGCGTTTTTATTGCTTATCATTTAATATATTGAGATTTGCGATAAAACTTTTATCGTAAGATGAGTAATATATGCTCTTGAAATATGGCCAAATGTGCGTAATTTTGTGTTGGCTCCAATTTTGATGATTAGTTATGTATATATTACAAAAAATTTGACCCCCAAATTTTACTTTATTTTTACTTTAAAGTAGTGGCTATTTTATTTTATTAATAATATTCAAGATACATGGGAGTTGAAATTAAAAAGTTTAATTTAAAAAAGAATACTAATTGAATTTAGGCTTTTAGTAAAAAGAACGTGAGAAATGGTGCTAACCTGTTATGCGCAGATGCTCTGTAGAATTTCTGCCTGGCAACCTGAGGAGTTTATTTTCCTTTGAGAGCTTCTCTCACAGCTTCTTGGGTTTACTTCAGAAGATTTGGGCGTCACTTTCACAGCGAATCTCTGCTGTGCTTATATAATCTGATGCCTTTCTTTACAGGGCGCGAACGGAAACAATCTTATCTTTACAAAATTTATTTCAACCCACAGGTCCGGTTAGCTAAAAGAAAATTACAAAAAATGGAATCAATACAAAAAGCCCAATAAATAAAAAATTAATACTCATTACAAATCTTCATAGCGTGCTCGCATGAAAAACCAAAGCCTCATAAGATAAAAAAAAATTTAAATATAAATGTGGTGGATTTTAAGATTAAAAATTAACAATAACAAAGGTCTTTTACATTCAAAAAAAATCTGAAAAGTTATAAATACACTACAAGAGAAAAATCATAAGAAATCTGATTTTCGTACCATAAGTAATACCAGATGCCGTTTACTAAATGTCTAACCTGGCACCCTAAAATAATATCGACAAGATACACGAAATGAAATAGAGACCAGAAACATTTTCAGTTTATTTTCTCAACCAGAAATAAAATAAAATAAAAGAAAAGGGACACCGCAATCAGAATATACTACAAATCGAGGACCAAATTTCAGTACTAAAATAAAACCCAAAATTTGTAACGTATAAATTAAGAAATGATACACCCAAACCCTGAAGGATATACATAAAACGCCTTTAAAAAAAAAATTCTTAAACTCCTGAAATTAAATAATTTAAATTTAATAAACAACGCCACTCTGTAGAAAACTAAACACTGACCTTTCGTTACAACATGGCCCAAAAAAAAAAAAACAAAAAGATTTCCTGAAAAAAAAAAAAAAACAAAAAAAATTAAAAATTTTCCCAAAAAAAAAAAAAAAAAAAAAAAAAAAAAAAACAAAAGAAAATTTAATCAAACCAATGATAATTATATACGGTATATATACGAAATAAAAATTTCCTTCAAAAAGAAATTTACCTAATAACATTGCCTCCTGAAAAAAAATACATTCAAAGTTAAAATTACTAAAAAATCAAATGCATAATTTTATCCAACCCATGATAATTATATACGGTATATGTATGAAATAAAAATTTCCTTCAAAAAGAAATTTACCTAATAACATTGCCTCCTGAAAAAAAAAACAACCAGAGTTACATTCATAGTTTCCCATAAAAATAAAAAAAATCAAAAGCATAATTTTATCCAACCCATGATAATTATATACGGTATATGTATGAAATAAAAATTTCCTTCAAAAAGAAATTTACCTAATAACATTGCCTCCTGAAAAAAAATTTACATTCAAAGTTAAAATTACTTTCTAAAAGAGAAAAAAAAACATTCAGAAATTAAAAATACTTCCTGCAACAAATTAACCAGCCTTTCTCAAAACTCCTAAAAATTTTAAGCATAGTACAAAAAAAAATCAGACGGCCTGACTTTGTTACACAGAGCCCAAAACCGTTTTTATAAAACCTCATAAAACCTCTTTACAAATAAAAATCAAATAACCACCTGCAAATCATATAAAAAAAATAAAAAAAAAATTTTTTTTTCTCCTTTTTTTTAGATATTTTAAATAAAATAATAATAAAAAGGGATTTCAAATTTTTCACCATGGCTAGCAGCCCTAATAATAACAATACTAACAATAATAATATTAATAATATAATAATAATACTCAGCAGGGATTTCACATTTTTCACCTTAGCTAGCTGCCCTAACATAGCTAGCTGCCCTAATGATAATATTAATAATATTAACCATAATAATATAAATTAGATGTAAAGGACCCAACTAGAAATACGTTAGTAGTTTTTTTTTTCAGAAATCTCGTATGGCTAAAAATAAATATAAATATTAAAACTTTGAAAAACACTAAACAGTTAGAGGAAGCTAGATGTATATAGCCTGTGCGACAAGAAGGGTTTCTACTTGCAAATAAGATTTTTATGAAAGCTTATTTCAAGTAGTAAGAAAATAAATATAAAGAAATTAACTTTGAATAAACACTAAATAGTTAGAGAAAGCTAGATGTATATAGCCTGTGCGACAAGAAGGGTTTCTACTTGCAAATAAGATTTTTATGAAAGCTTATTTCAAGTAGTAAGAAAATAAATAATTAAAATTAAAACTAAGACTAGTCACTTGGGTCCCGATCGTCACTACCCAAGGAGTTCTATACGGTATATGGGCTTTAATTCACTGCCGCTATATATTATGAGGTTAAAGAAAAAAAAAAATCATATCCTAATATGCTTTTAACAAATTTTTAAAGTTATTGGAAAACCAAGGAAAAAAGAAAAAAAAAAATTTTTTTTTTTTTAAAAGTGGTTTACTTACCAGAACAGAAATTTGATCAAATCGGAGTTTAAGAGCAGCGCAACAGTTCACCATATCTCGAATACAAAAATGATGCTTGTAGCGCTTTGCCGACCGGCGGGAAAGGGGGGAGGGGGAGGGATGGTATTCAGTTGGGGAGAAGATTTCCAACTCCCGCGAAAAGTTTTCTTGGGGAAATAGTTCGTTAAATTTCCTTGCAAAAATTTTAGTGAAAACAACTTTCAATGGGTTTTAAAGTACAAAGAATATTTCAAGTAGAAATTACGAAAGATATAGAAATCGTCAAACTACGCCGAGCAAAAGTACTAGGAATATTTATTGTAAAAACAGGTGAAATCTGGAAACTTTTTGCAGGGGTTTTTCCTGATAGTAATAGGATGGGGAGGTGGGGAGGGAGTCATCAGGCGACTTGCACATTACTAACAATCGAAAAATTGGCGAGACCAAAGGGGGGAGGGGGGTATAAGTTTTATCTACTTTAATTTTTATTTATCAAAAAAATAAAGATTAGGACTGTTTTGAAGAAAGCATGGGTTTTTCAAAAACAACTTTTCATAACAAAAATGTTATTCTTTTGTATATATTATATATATATATATATATATATATATATATATATAAAACTATTATTATTATTATTATTATTATTATTATTATTATTATTATTATTATTATTGAGTTTTAATATTATTCAAAATTCTTAATATTTATTCAATTAATCGGCAAATAATCGGCGAAATTTGACGATGACGATTTTAAAAAAATATGCCGATTTTTGCCGAAGACGATGACGATTAATCGTCCCATCACTAATATATATATATATATAGGCGTGAAGAAAGGTGCATAATAGGAGTGAATGGCGGTGGTTTTGTAATGGGGGTATGGTTGTGCCCACCTGGGCCAAGGATGAACCCCCTTGACGAGATACCATAGTGAAGGTCCATCGCTGTCCCATTGAAGCTCCTTAGGGTGTTTTCTGACTGCGACGAGTTCTCACTAATAGGTATAAAGGGGGCGGTAAGGCTAGGACTTCTTTTCGACTTGTGTCATATTCTTCTACTACTTTCTGCTTCCGGTACATGGGATGCACCTTACCCCCAGTCTTAGGGAAAAAAAGTAGATATATATATATATATATATATATATATATATATATATATAAGTATAATATATATATATATATATATTTAATATAATATATATATTATATATATATATATATTATATATATATATATATATATATATATATATATATATATTATTTGGAAAAGAAGTTTGTCCAGCAAAGACTATGAGGAACACCACTTTTTATCAGCTCATGTTGATTTATGACCATTGGGCACTAAATTTCTGATTCACAATCACATTTTTTTTATTCAGTTAGAAACAATTTCTCCTAAACAATATTGTGATAACCTATGCATTAGCATATCATGGGGTACTTTGTCAAATGTATTACTGAAATTTGAAAATATCTGAAATTACTGAACTCCCTTTTGACAACACAATAAGTAATATACTCCATATGTTGTAAGTACAGTACTATAGGATGGTGGCCATAATTTGATAGAAATTTATTAAGTGTAGAAGCACAACCCGCGAATCCATCTTTCTGAAAACTGTCTGTAACACAGACATTACATTATAAGATTGAAAAAGATGAAGAATATTCTCTAAAACTTTTTTCGAAATATTAAAGGCACTGTATTTAGTTTTGGACATGACATAAAATGCAATCAATGTAAATACTACTTAAATTGTAGCTGTAAGTTAAGGGGGTAACAGCAAGATCTAAATGGAACAAAGTTAAGCTTTCATAGAAAGTTTTCAGTCTGCCTATTTAAGGTAAGTTATATGGGTGTTGCAAGAAAAATCATTAAATATTTAATAAATTTAAGCATCTGTTGGATGATCATATTTTGATAATCTTGCTCTTATATATTTAAGGTTCAGACATTTTCTTATTGTTATTGCAAGTTCCCGCTTCAAGAAGTCCAGTCAGCTGCAACGAAGAACTCCAACAGGCAGTCTAATTCCTTGGTATTGTTAGTGATTATGAAAGGATTTGTGCATTAGTCTTTGACAGTTGAGTCAAAATTAAATCAATTATTGACCGAGTGAAAGTTTTATCATAAAACAATACAATTCTTTTATCTGCTCACCAATTCTTGTTTCCATATATTTTAAAGAATATTTTAACTGCTCTGCTTTACCCTTATTATACTTAACATGTATTTAACCTTTTAGGCTTTGATCAAAATATAATTCAAGAAATTTTTGATTGATCATAGTTAAAACCAGTGCTGCAGAATCGGAGCAAAAAAAAAAAGAAATTTTATTATAATTTTCATATGTGTAAATGTAAGTGAAAATAAAGTGTTGTTTTATGTGAAGCATATTATGTGAAACAGCAGTTATAATTGGAGCATGTCAAAGCCAAGCATGGTTAAAACTAATTAAAATCTGGAAAGGTGTTCATTTATCTTGATAAAAACTTTAAAAAAAAAAAAAAAATTTATAGAAAAATTATCAAGCTGTGTAGTAAAGACAATTATAATAACAATAAATTAATTATTTATGTCAATTACAATAAAATGAGCCAAAAACAATAAAAAAAAACAAACCATAGATTTTTTCAAATTTCCATTATGGGGATTCTTGGTTTCAAGGCAACACAATATGTTAACTTTAGATTCCGTTGGATCTTTTTCTATTTTAAACATGAGATCCTTTGTCAAAGAATTATTGCCATCTCTTAAATTTTGTCTATACA
>JABUQX010037252.1:32500-35000 GCA_015478945.1 Trachelipus rathkii | reverse complement strand
AATGTGTAAATACATTAAGAACCGCATTAATACATAGAAAGTTTTCCTGTTATTCATTAACATCTTGGTTTTTTCTTTCTTTATATTTATATAATAATAATAATAATAATAATAATAATAATAATAATAATAATAATAATAATAATAATAATAATAATAATAATATCTCTTGATTAATAATAATAACACTGGTCTGGCAAAAAAAAAAAAAAAAATTCTGGCATGAACTTTTCCAGCTGTTTTATACTAATTCGAGTATGCTGATTCCAAATCTGATTTCAGATTTGCTCTATCACATTCCATTTCTATGCAATCGGCAAACCCCATTTTCATGGATTTTACCCGAAATTAACACTTTGTCACTGATGATTGCAAGTTGTTGCGAGTCAGTGACTGCTTTAGTGATAAAAGATGGTGTTGTATTTGGACAATAGTGTGTTTATTAATATCATTTTATGTACATTTCACAATTTATTACATTATTACATATTACAATCATTTTATGTACATATCACAATTTATGTAATATTTTTCATTTGCAGGTTGTGATCTAACAATGGCTACAACATCCGAAAGAAGGAGATGCCGTAATGACACAGATATCTTCTGCTACATCTGTGGGAGCTTCACTTTGCAGGATCAAAGGCGCAACATTAATACCTTTGTCAAGAGGGTGTATCTTGCCTACTTTAAAGTAGGACTGGGAGACCAAGACAAATATTGGGCTCCTCACAAATTGTGCAAAACGTGTGTTGAAACTTTGCGACCATGGTCTAAAGGAAAGAATGTTAAGCTGATATTTGGTGTGCCAATGGTTTGGAGAGAACCAACAAACCATTTGGATGACTACTACTTCTGCCTTGTCAATGTAAAAGGTTTCAATAAGACAAACAAACACCACTTACAATACCCAGATATCCCATCTTCCCAACGACCAGTTGAACACTGTGAGGAAATACCTGTGCCTGTATTTACTGAGCTTTAAAGACATTAAAGTTATGGAAGAACGATACCAAGGCCGATGGAACACTGGCAGATTACTGCTGGTCTTTGATGAGAGGCATTCCACAAGCTGTAGATCGGAGATCGTCAAAGAAGAGGTCGTTTATGCAAATGTAACATTACTATTGTCAATTTACATTTTTGAACATATTTAATTTAATTTCACATGTCAATTCTAAAATGGCAATAAGGATTCACTCACATTTATATGCATTCACTATCACAAATTTGTGCTACGGATCATTAAATGTATTTTTCATTATTATTAAATATTGTACCTTACCTTATACTTGTCTGTAACTTGCAGTCCTCATTAGTATATTTGTATAAGTGTGCGGACTGCAACGCCCACGTAGCGGACGTTGCAGTCCGCACACTTATACATATACTAATGAGGACCTCATATGTAGAGGAAGAGAATCTTTAGGCGGAAAAAATTGAAATACTGTGTTATTAATAAGAATGAAAATAAAGCGAGCAAAGGAAAAGCAATTGGATAGAGTGTGATTGACGATTATTCACAAGTTTTTGCGGTGCTAGGAGCCGAAGAACGGAATTTTGAGATATAAGTTGTTTAGGGACGGTTGGACTTGAAATTTAGGGCGGAAAATGTTATTAAGAAATGTTTACTAGGTTTGTAATAGTGTTGTGAGGAAAGAGATTGCAAAAGGCAAAATGGGACAGGTATTGTATTTCAAGGTGGAAAGACCACCATGAGGAGCATAAGTTAAAGGCACGGAAAATTTTGCATTGTAGTGAAGACAGTTTGTATTTGGAGGGGAGAAAACTAAAAAAATTAAGACCTAATGTAGTAGAGGAAGGTTTTCTGTATAAAGAGGTGGAGAAGGAACCATTTCTATGCTTACAATTCAAGTCTTTCCGTGCCTTTAACTTATGCTCCTCATGGTGGTCTTTCCACCTTGAAATACAATACCTGTCCCATTTTGCCTTTTGCAATCTCTTTCCTCACTACACTATTACAAAAAGTGAGCTACTTTCTTAATCACCATTTCCGCCCTAAATTTCAAGTTCCAACCGTCCCTAAACAACTTATCTATCTAAAAATTCCGTTCTTCGGTCCTAGCACCGCAAAACTTGTGAAAACTCTCAATCACACTCTATCCAATGCTTTTCCTTTTGCTCGCTTTATTTTCATTCCTATTAATAACCACAGTATTTCAAATTTTTTCCGCCATAAAGATTTTCTTCCTCTACATATGAGGTCCTCATTAGTATATTTGTATAAGTGTGCGGACTGCAACGTCCGCTACGTGGGCCAAACAGGCCTCCAACTTTACTTGAAGATCTCGAAACACCGGGGAGTTTCTTATAGAACTGGTTTACCTATCACAACCCCAGAAAACTCCTCCATACGCAATCATGCCTTTCAAAATAATCACCCTATTGCACAAAAAAATTTTAGTTCCCTATCCCCTGCCAATGATCAACTCGACAAAAAGATTCTTGAGCCCCCCTACATTTTTGAATTAAAACCCGA
>JABUQX010037252.1:20000-22500 GCA_015478945.1 Trachelipus rathkii | reverse complement strand
AGATGGGGAAGCAGGTACTCCATAAAAGGGCCAGTTAGACCCTTGTATAGCTGGGCAACTGAGAGAGAGGAAAAAAGTCCCGCAGTCTAAACATAACTCCCAGTTTATTTAAGGCCGCCCTAGCAACAGTTGTGATGTGAGGTTTCCAAGGCATTTTTTTGTTTATGTTAAGGCCAAGGATGTTTATATTGACAACAGGAGAGACGAGAGAACCGTCGAAAGAGATAAGAAAGTTAGGTATCTTAGAGAGGGAGATTTGCAGAAGTTTGGTTTTTAAAAATTAAGTTTCACAAGGTTGAGACGACCCCACGCGGAAATTCTATCCAGATCAGTGAGACAGAATCGGAAGATTAAGACAAGAAGGCAATTCTAGAAGTAAAAGATAGAGCAAATTGAAATGAGTTGAAAAATGAAGGAGTCAGTCATAGGCATATGAGTGGATAGAGTTAGATATGCAGGTGAAGATCATTAATTAAAAGCAGGAATAAAGTAGGAAATAATACAGAGCCAGGGAACACCACTATTGACAGAAAAGAAAGAAGTCAACAACAGCCGATAATGAGCGATTTGAAAGAAAGCTAATCATAAGCAAACAAAGAAGAAGAAACCCAAGGAGGGGAACTTGGAAGCAGGCGGTGCTATACCCAGTCAAATACTTTGGATATGTGAGCGCCACCATAGAACCCGTAGTTCCTAAGGCGAGGAAAACCATAAATTTGTTAAATAGGAAAGTATATCGCCCGGAAGACCACGAGAGTCGTACTGGCGATCGGAAAGGAGTGAGATTCCAAATGGTCTAAGAAGTGAGAGTTGAGAAGGGTTTCAAAAATCTTAAATAGGATAAAGGTGAGAAGGATAAGGTATCAGATATTTCTTCTTCGGAACAGGTTGGACATATGCGCTGTACTGAGGGGAAAGTCCTGATATTGAGGCAAGAATATATAATTGAGCAGAGGACGAGTCAACCACGAGCCTCCCTCAAAACACTCGGGAGGAATGCCATCCGGGCCCCCCGTCTGCACAACGGGCACAGAGGTCAGGAGCCCATGCCGCACACGATCAAATGTAAGCATAGGTAAAGGCATGGGACACCTGAGGAAGCAGAAGAAAGAGTATTGCTAGACTAGTCCAGGTTGGGTTAGAGAAAATAGGAGGCCTTTTCAGTTTGGTATTAACCTTAAAGAACCATCCAGAGCGAGAATAAGAGGAGAAATGTTGATTTGCAGAAGTTGTTAGAGATGTTTTGGGAAGAGGTCAGAAAGATTTGACAGTATCAAAACCAAGGTGGTCAGCACTCTTTTGTTTAATGAAGATTGGCTTTACGTCAGAAGGAACCCCTGGAACTGTTTCTAGCCTGAATGAGAAAATTAGCAAGAGTGATAGGAGAACGAGAATTTTCCACCCCCGATACGCACTGTCTCTAGCCTCTGAATGGCCAGAGAACAAGCACGGTCGAACCATGGATTTTGAGGAGAAAAAGATTTAGTCAAAGAAGGAGCTTTTACTCATATCATCAACGATTACAGCTCCCACTTTATCGTGAAGCTGAAGTAACTAATTCAATGCGAGTCCTCAATACTCGTTGGGCGAAATAGCAGTGTTTTTTATTAGGCTCAGAATCTTGAAAAACCGCATGGGGCAGGATGGAGCTGTTGGTGAGAGAGTAGTATAATTAAGAGATATGGAGTTGTGGTCAGATTTTCGATCTGAGCCAGGAGTGTGTTATATAGAGAGAGGCTAGTGGTAAAACATAAGTCAAGTGTGTTCAAGAATTGGTTGGGACGATCCGGAATGTGTGTAGGTTCTTTAATTAGTTGCTCCAGATCGTTGAGAATACTGAATGATTCGGCTTCCTCCCCATCTAAATCAGTATGAGAGGAACCCATCCATTCAGTGTTGTGTACATTGAAATCCCCTAAATAGAGAACCTCGGTATTTGGATTGGATGAAGATATATAACAGTTTCGTGAGAAGTAGTAAGGTAATCAAAAAAGGCATGAAAATCTGTTCTGTTAGGAGAACAGTAACAGAAGCACAAGATTATTGTAGTAAAAGGAAGAAAGATTTTAAGTCACAGAACATCGAAGTTAGAAGATTAGAGATTCTCAAGACGTGTTATAGGAATGTTTATGTTTACATAGGCACATACTCCACCCATCAGACGGAAATTATAAAATAGGTTATAGTTGGATATATTAAACGAGTTAGAGGATGAATTCTTAGCCATCTGAGTCTCAGACAAGAGCAAAAAATTAGGGTTAGAGTTAGAGAAGTGGTATTCCACGGATGCAGAGTTAGAGTGCAAGCTACTGATGTTGGTAAAGCCAATAGAAAGCCCGCGCCTGTGCAAATCTACTTTCATACACGCACATACAATACAAACATAAAAAAAAAAAACACAAACAGACAAAAACCATAGGAAAAGTGAGGAAAAATTATTTGTGAGCTAAAACCTAATTTTAAAACGCTTAAACCCTATTTACAGCAAATATCTAAAATA
>JABUQX010037252.1:0-15000 GCA_015478945.1 Trachelipus rathkii | reverse complement strand
GAGAAGGAGTTGCAATTCTGTTGAGAGACCTGTGGTAGAGATCTATGGTAGATTTTGTTTGTGTGAATACTATAATTCTAATGGTTAAATTTAAGTTTGAAAGGGTCAAGCAAGGTATGTGTGGTTGTGACATATGGTCCATCTGAGGGTAATGTTGAAGAGTGCGATTTTCTGGGATAATCTGAATTATGTTTCGGATGGGGTGAGTAGGAGCTTCAGATTGATGTGTTGGGTGACCTAAATGGGTTGGATAGGTGATCAAAAAAGGGATGGTATAATAGGTGGTTTTGGGGAGTCAGGAGAAAATGAGAATGGTAGGAAGGTGATTGATTTCTGTGAGAAGAGAGGTATGTGTGTAAGTAATATTTTCTTTAAATATAAGACCACTCATGAGTTGATCAGTATGGTTGCTGGTGGTGTTTGGCTAATTCATGGATATGTAATAATAATGATAATATTTATTAATATAATAATAATAATAATAATAATAATAATAATAATAATAATAATAATAATAATAATAATAATAATAATAATAATAATAATAATAAATATTTACCTTTAAAACATTTAAAAGACCAAAAACTTTCCAAATTAGTGGTTTCATTAAATCTCCTACATGTACGCTTGATGTTTGGCAGGTCCTTTATTTGACAAAATTTTAAAATTTTCAAAAGTATCTCTGCTGGTAACAATAACAAACTCATATTGAAATTTTAATACTCTGAAAAAAAAAAAAAAAATAATAATAATAATAATCAAATTTTTAAGTTTGGTCATCACAAGTTAGAGACACTAGAGTTTGATGTTTACCACAAAGTGGTATTAATTTAAGGATCTAATTGGTTAGCTTCAGTTAAGAACATTTGAAATAAAAAGACAGTAAGAAGCCACATGGGCCTTTTGAGACTGTCCCAGTCAAGCCAATAGAGCCAATCACCAAACATGTTCATGCAAATCCACAAAGCACCCTAGAATTTGTCAATAACTTGTATAGTATACACAAAGTACTAAAACTATGCATCAATGCAATCCTCACAAAGCACGCCTAGGGTTTGTCATAACTACATAGTATATATAACACAAGTCTACAACCAAAAAGATAAAAAAACTATATCTCGAAAGTACTCAAATATGTGCCAACCACACCACAAGCTTTAATAACTTTATGGTAATAACATGCAATTTAACCTTAATAACTGCTGTAACTAAAAAACCTGCCAATTTGGCTTAGTCAAAATATACTAGGCCCCTATATGAAACCCGAAATCATCCATATACCTTTATCCCAAGTCCTGTCTAAATGTTTCCATGTATGCTGATGTCTACACTTCACAGACTCTGTGCTGGTGTCAAACATGTCCAAAATTTAGACACCCTTAGTTTAACTTGAAGTGAAATGCTGTTCTATATATCAGATTGGCATGCTTTTCTCTTAATTTTATTATTATGCCCCTGGTTTCCCATCGCAATGCTCTACTATGAAGGTAATTTATTTGAGATCTCATGTAATAACTCAATAGATGGCAAAATTTTTTGTAGACTTGTATCATGTCCTTTCTGGAGAAATCGCTTTCTACAGAAAACATTCCTAACTCCTTCAGCCTTTCCTCATAGCTTCTTAACCGCTCATAACCACAGAAGTCATCCTTGTTTGCATCTACATTGCACCCTCTCACATAGCATTATCTATGCTTATCTTAAAGTAAAATCACATGGGCCCAACTTTGTGCAGCAATTACTCTAAATACTGGCCTAACCCATACGCACTTATTATATCAGTTTTTAACTAACGTTCCCTGCTCATCACTATCGTTAAACAATCATTGATTGTTATTTCATTATGCCCAGCATTCATATTAGCTTTAATTCCTTGGACTTCATCAAACTATGAGTAGACTACTATTCAAAATAACTAGCTTATAATCCAACACTTATAATCTTTTTTACTTTGTTATTCAATTTTATCTCCCAACTCAAGCAGCAATCCCTTACATTCAAATAAGTGATGGTAGTTATAAATACTTATCATCTCGAGTAACCTATCTAGGTGTAGAAACCTTAATCACTTATTTACTGGTAAAATTACATTTGCCACTTATCTTGCCATATCCTTCAATTTGAATTTGATAGTTGCCGTTATGTAATAATATATATTATATTATAATAATTAAAATTTTAATTATTTAGTGTTAATATTTCTCTCTTTTTATTCCATCCATATTAGATATAGAGGGTAAAAACTAAAGACCGTTTTTTATTATTACTTTTACATTTATTTGTGTTTATTTTTAATTGAGCAGGAAATTATTTGTTTGCTATTTATTTTTTTGTCAAAATTTTGCAGTAAAAGTTGAGCAACATGTTACACTACATTAACGTAATTAATTTTCCTAAATTCTGTAAGGTTGCTATTTCATGTGCTTGCTTGCTGAATTTTGGAAAGTACTTATGAAATAATATAAAAATAAACAAATGGCAGACTAGTAGGTTCGTTAATTTGAAGAATGTTTATCATTAAAATAAAATTTAAGCTTTAAAAATCTAATTTCTTCCAAATCGATGAATTCCATCACAATAGTTATTTGTATTACAAATTTGGTAATATAAACCATTTGTTAATTTGTTTTTTCTGTTTATTCCAAAATTCATTATGAATGCTCCATCCACAACATATACAGCAATGATCTTAAAATATTTGATAAACACTTTTTTTGTACAAAATTCGTGCTAAAAACTGGGTATACATTTCTTAATAGAGTGTAAAGCACTGGAACAAAAGATGGATCACTATTTTCGTTAACAATAAACTATCAGCAAAAAATGAGCTCTAAGTACTGAAAATATGAATGTTATATCCCCTTCACCTGGGTTTTTTCCTCATTTTCCAAAGCAGGCTCTTCTTGTGACTTAAAGCCTATGTGTTTTCTTCTAAACCTTATTGATTTATGGTAGAGCCAGGCAAATGGTATTTTTCTCTAAATTAGATTGCATGAAAAGACTTGTAAAAATCTGTATGTATGTTGTAATGTTATTGCTATGTGAATAATATTTTTATATTAAATGGCCACTGAATTTTTATTTAAATTTGTTGTTTTTTTTTATTTGCCAAATATTTCATTGCAGAACCAGAATATAGTCCTGGCTCAGAAGAATATGTTTAATGGTCTGCCTTCTTTCATCGGTTTAAATTGGTAAAAGAAGGTCCTGTTTGGCGTTTATTAATATATCGGCCAAAATATTCGCATAGTGTATTAAATTATCTAATGATTATTAGAATTGCGTTTCCACCTATGAATCACCGATTAGTCGATTTCGTCAAAACATACTAACATAGTGGTAAAAAAATCATAACAATGATTCTATGACGTCATGGTAAATTCCCACTTGAATATTAGGGTGCATTCACCACCAAGCTCATTTTTAAATTTGAATTTTTTCTGTTTTCATTAAAATATCAATAATAAAAATTATGTAATGTGCATATTTGATATTTTAATATGGATTCAAATAAAAAAGGAAAATAAAATAATATATATATAAATTTAATGAACATATATACATTAAATATGCAAATAAATATATATATTATTATATATATATATAATATATATATATATTATATCTCCCATATAGATATATATATTATATATACACTATATATATTTATCTTAATATATATATATATATTATATCACTATAATATATAATAAACCTATATTATATATAATATATATATATAATATATATATATATAATATATATATTATAATATATATTATTATATATATATATATATATATCATATATACCTAGTAATATATAATATATTAATATATTATTTATTAAAAGGCAAACCAATGAAACTAACTGATGAATATAATACCAAACTCAACAAAATTGAACATATACTTTTGGAAATAATATTTAAAAAAAACTGATTAACACTAACTAAACGAAATAATACTAGTGTCTATCCTTATAAATAATTACGTGCACTTTAAATATGCTTAGGACCTATCTCAATTTATTACCTACAAAAGTTTCCTTGGCCAGGCTCTACATCGAAATAAATAATTATAATTACAAGATCCTTTGCATTGAATCATAAAGATAGGAGCAATTAATGATGGTAGTTTCAAAAATTAATTTGACTTTCAAAACGATATTGCACTGTTCTTTATTTTTAAACTTAGAGAATTTCAATTGTAGAAAAGTATATACATAAATAAATTTTTTTTAAAACATAAACTAGGTTGGGATTATAGTCTAATTTAAGTAGAACTTGCACTGTTATTATATGACTTAACAATTTAAACGTTTGCATATAAACAAAAACAACCTTTTTCCGCAACGAGGTCACGTACCACAAAAGTAATTCCTCTTTTCAGATATATTTTCTACGATCATATTATCCTATCTAGTACTTATTACTTACTCCTTATGTTTTTTTATCATATAATAATGATCAACGGAGTTGCGCGACCTGACATTATGTCCGTCTTGCCTCCAATTGGTTAAATATTACAGCCCGGAAAACAATTGAATAACGTTTCTACTAAAATTTAAGTATATACTCGTTAAGTGAATAATGAATAAAGATTAATTAAATCAAATTAATATTTTTAACATATTTTCTCTAAAGTTTTAATTAATTTTATATTTTATACAATCTCCGACCGAGATGAGATTTCGGTGTAGCCTTGGGCTACAATGACTATTTTAATGAGTCTAGTTTGGACTTAATGAGCTTGTCACACTTTAGGGCTGCTTGATGACGTTTAGGTTACCAACTACTGCCTCCGAGTCATCAGCTGCTTAATCACCATTAATTTTGATTTATTTTTATCATTAGAGACTTTATCTATTATTAAGGACAATTCTAAAGGATACAAATTTATTGAATGGTATAATATTTGTCCATTACTTTTGTTTATCTTTAAGGCAGTTTCTTATTTTGTTGTCATAACCAATTACAACCTCCATAACTCTACCCATCATTCCAGGCCGTGAAGGCCTTTTAAGATTGGAATTTTTATTGGAGCACTATATCGATTTTCTTTGATTTATTTTCCCAAGAGCATTTGATATATATCAGTCATAGCTTTCCTTAGATCTAATAGGTAAGCTTCATACCATAGTTTGTTTATATAACTGGATATAAAATAAATTGCTCTTGAAGTATCAAGAGTGCTTTCTAAAGAACCCCTGTCAGGTTCCTTCCAGACACTTCTTTATTTGCATCCTTTAAAATAAGAAGTATTACAATAAAATGAAGAATGAATGATTAAGGAGTTTATGGTTTCAGACCCTTGATACAACTGATCTATATTGAGAGGCCTGCTGTTAATAGCATTTTTTATAAAAGAACTAAGTTGTTAAAAAGTTCGAAATAATTTAACCTCTTCCTACCAATAACTTTATACATACAAACTTTCAAAGTCCGTATTTGACGCTCATAAAAGGACCCCCACCAAGCTGAATAATTGGGAATACGAATATGCTTAATATTGTTAATTTTGAGTTCATCCCTGAATTCATTGGACCCCAGAGCCCTAGACAAGATGTCTGCCCCCTTCCCGAATGTTCTAGCGTTATCAGAGTAAAGGAAATCTGGGATGGTATATAGGTTACAAAACCTTTGAAAAGCTAGTAATAAAAATTGTACCGCATCCCATGTCAGGGACTAGTTCTAATGAATTGATCTTACATTAAGACATGTGAATAATAGGATAAAACATCTTGTCCAGTTTACCTGTAGTCTCATTAGTCACAAATATATGACCAGTAAAGTCAATGCTTGTGAATTTAAAAGGCATTACTAAATTCATATGATGTTTAGGGATGTCAGTGCACTTAGGATATTTAAAAGCACGCACATTGATTTTTTTACATAACATACACTGATTTAAGACTTTTTTTATTGCTATGCGAGCTTTGGGAATCCAGAAACCTTGGTTTCTAATATAATTTAATGTACTATCTAATCCCAATTGCTGCATTTTATTATGAGCCTTCAAAATTAAAAAGGTGGTGAAGTGGTGGTATCTTGACAAAAGGATAGGATTTTTTATATCATAATTAAAGTATGTACATTTAGATATTCTACCCTTTGATCTTAAAATGTCATCACCATCCAAAAATAAATTTAAGTTATTAACTAAGTTAGGTATTGCACCCCTTTGATCCGATTTTAAAAATGCAATACTCTTTTAGTATATGAAGAGTTTTGGTACTTTTTTGATCCAATATTTAAGAGCTTTTTTTTGAAAGGGTCTTCCTTAGTAATTTTGCCTTAGAACTTAAAACAAATAACTAGTTTACCTATTTTAATTACTTTTTTCAAATTTACTAAATTTATATTTATTTCCAATATTTCATCAAATATTATTATGTTTGCTGATGACTTAGTATTGCGTATTAAAATTTAATGTAGCAAAATTACTAAATTCTGGAGAAAGTGAAAGCATTGGAAATTTTGGCCACCTCTCCAGATCCTTACAAAGCCACTCTGGACCATGTTTCCACATATTAAAATTTTTCGCAAATTGTTTAAAAGTTAAACCCCTGGTCAAAAGGTCGGCTGGGTTTTGAGCAGTTTGCACATAGTTAAAAATAATTTTTAGTTTATATTTACTTCTGATGTTATCACACAAAGTGATAACATCTTTTAACCTGTTATTAACATACTTAGCCTTGACCTTGGTTTCACATGTCAAAAGCCAATTAAGAACTACTTGTGAGTCCACACCTATATTTACATATTCAAAAATGATGTTAAAAATAAGAGTCTAAAATAGTGGATATGCCATTTTAAAAACGCTAATTAAGGAATCCTAAAATAAAGTTCTACTAAGGTTGGAATACTATAGTCTTTTTTAACAGGTGTTACTTATGGCACCTTGGCCAACCCAACAAAAGGTTATTTTTTTCCTTCACTTGAATAGTTGAACACAAAACCCAATAACATTTAGCAAAGAAACTAGTCAGCAAAAATAATATTCCAGAAGACCATAGGATTCTTACTCTCTCGGTTCATTCACAACTTGACTGTGGAAACTCAATCTTTACTCAATTCATTTAAAATCCTCCGCTTCAGTTCCACCATTCAGATTTTCAACATTTCCAGGTATTTTTCAATTCCCATTCTTTTTTTAAGCTTTCCCCAAACACTTCCTCAAATTTAACAACTTTATTCTTAACGGTAAATAGTAATTGTAAGTCCCCAAAGGATCCACAACCTTGGAAGTTTCAGAATAGTATTGTCGCTTTGTTTTAAATGGATGCTGAGAGTTGTACAATAATTCGCAATAGATGAGACGCTTTTGTAACATTGCATTTAAAAGCCAAGCTCCTCTTCCATACTCATTTTCAATGCTCCACATACCTACCATCCATTCTCATATTCTCACACAATTGCTCACAATTACTATTCCAAGAGTGAAGTTCAAACCCACCCTGGTTCATTCTTTCAAAAGTAAGATGGTACAACTTTTCCAATTCTTTGCAATTATTGCCTGTAAAAATCAGGTTGTCTACAAAATAATTAGAAGACAAGATATCCCTACACTTATCATCAGGGAACTTTTCTACATGATATTTCATTATATAATGGAGAATGAAAGGGGGACGCCTGTATAACCTTGAACAGTAAAGTTTTAAAACCTGAAAGAGATTTAATCTCATCTTTCCCTTGAAAATAAAACAAAAAACTAGAATTGTATGTAGGCAAGACGATGTATTAATGGATTTAGAAAGAGAGGAAAACAAACTGAAAAAGGACATTCCTATTCGAAGACCAAATGTAATTTATTCTACGAATTTCACCAAATCTTTAAATCTGAATAGAAGTAATTATTCATAGGATCCTTCTGTCTTTTAGATATTTTTAAAAGAGCAATTAAGACAGGTCCTTATCTTTGGTTGTGATCTGCTCCTGACTTCTTATTATAGGTCTGTGAGGTATAAATATATAATCACATCTCTTAAATTTAGGAATATTTAACAATTTTCAATTATATTCTGCAAATATTGAGAAAAAATCATTATTTATAACTTTCTACAAGTCCTTTTTGCTTAAGAGAAGAATAGACCTCTATTTTCAATACTCTCAAAGAAAAATATCAAAATTTGAAGCAACTATTTTTAAATTTTTTTCTTTAATCCAAGGAGTTTGACATAAATAATTGCCAATCCTGGAAAGAATATCATGTTCTTGAAATTATTTTAAATCATGATCTCATCATAAGAGCCTAGACCTTAATGCCCTCTTTAGAGGAACCTCATCCAAACACAATCTACCCCGATGGAAACATTATTAAAGGAAATTATTCAAGTCGGTTCTTCGACATCTAAATTATCATAAATTATTGATCAACAAAAGGGTGAAGGAATAACTTTTCTATATAGTACCTACTTTACATATAGGTTTCCATTTTCATAAGTTATTGCTACTATATCACTACTGAAGAGAGATTGGCATATTCACTTTACTTACTCTATGTTTTGATTTCTGGTTAAAAAATTTTGAAACAATTACTAATGGTATAAACTATTTGCAATTTTAACAACTTCCAGACATTATAATTAACCTAAATTAAAAAGAAGGAAGAAATTGGATAATGTCTGTGCCTAATAAACAATCTATGTCAAACATATCATGGTCTCCACTGCCATAAAAAGAAGAATCAGCTAAAGGAATACCATTTTTCTTAAAATTTTCAACCGCTTTATTCATGCCATGAACAACCGCTTTATTCATGCCGTGAATTCTATAATTTAAATTTAAATCATTGTCAATGAGGAAAGGCATGCTAAAAAACTTCCCGATCATTAAATTGTAAACCCAATAACAATTGCTGAAAAATTCGCTGTTTGGCACCAATGAAAGTTTGAATATTGTACTCTAATTCATGTAAATTATCAAAATTATTAATTAAACCTGTCATGGCATTTTTTAGATATGTAAAGAGCGTGTTGACTACATGTATTATTGGCGCTTCCTCTTAACTTGTATACCTTTTTTGTTGCCTTTAAGAGTTGAAAGGAAATTGTTGGCAACAAATACACTTTATCCACATTTTGTTGGAACTTATACATAAGGAGCTAACAGACTCATTTTGCTCATTTGGGATATCATTGGGACAAAAAGCTGTTATATGGTAATTAGCTTTACACTTAAAAACAATTAAATCTTAATTTATTTTTAATACCATAACATTTTTCAGGCACATGACCCAAAACTCCACAATGATGACACATGTTTAGCTCTTTGGCACGTTTTATACGCTGAGGCACTGTTGGATACTTGTTACATAAATAGAGAGGATGATTTTTTTAATTGACATAGCTTACAAATTGCAGGTTGTAAGTTTGAGTTTTTATTTTAATTATTTACATACATTTTGTCTTTACTATTATTTACAGTTTTAAAATTTTGAAAAAGAGTGGGAATTTTCTGGAGATTTAGTAGCTTGAAAAACTTTATTTACTTTAGCTTTTGGTTGAATACACATCCCCTTCTATTTTGGGACAATAATACTTAAAGTATTAATTAACCTTCATGTGAATAATGCTCACCATAAATTTTGTACCAAAGTAGGAATAATTATTCTCGTAATTTTATGTATAATTCACTTCTACAACACTTTTAGGCATTTTTGAAATATTATATTACTCAGGAGTAGACTTCCAGGTGTATCAGCTTCTAAAAAGTCTACTTCATAACTCTTTAAGTTCATAAATCATTGACCTAAGTTCATTTATATACACTTTCAATTTCAAAAGCCTTCATCATAGCCTTTCATCCAACCTTAAGATCTTAAATATTATTTATATTTTCCATTAAATTATGAAAGGCCTATCAAGAAATTCTTTCTTTAATAACCTTAAGAGCATCTTCATAATAGTTTTCATCTGTAATAGACAGATGGCTTACTACTTTAAGAGCAATATCCGTTTAAACACAAACTAATTTAAATAAGTAAGCCTTTACTGATTGGTTAAATTACTTCCTATTACCGATATAAATTATTAAATTTATTAAGGAAATTGGAAAAAAGTAATTTATTCCTTCCCAATCCATCAAATACTTCACACTGCAACTGAGGCAGTTTGGAATCATTTATCGCAGCCTAACTTAGCGAACGCTGTTAATTATGAGTAATGCTACTAACGTGTAATTATACAATTTCCTTTAGGAAACGATTTTTCAAAGGACAATAACTCAGCTGACAACTCAAAATGGTAATCTACTTGACCTTCAAGCTCAGAATTAAAATAAGAAGGATCTAAATTATCTACATTATTATCAGACAACAGTATGACAATCTCTTCATCCAAACTTTTAATAGAAAGACTTCTTTCTCAATATCAGTATTTACAGCTCTAAATAAATACTCTGTTAATTTATTTTCATTACCAAAAGCAGTTAACTTTTTTAAATTATTAGTAATTTTTGTTTTAGAAATAGCTCTTTTTCTTATCAAAGCTTTAACAGAAGCTTTACAAGAGCTTAAAGCTTGAGCTTCTTCATCAGTTAAGCCCATAATTTTGATTAGGTATATCAACTTAGCCTATAATAAAATTTACTATTTGTAGCATAATTTAATTACTGTACCTTAATATTAATAATTTTCCCAACCAATAAATGAAATCCAAATTCATTAAATAGGCAGCTTTATATTTTTCAATAGCTATAGCCTATCGAACGCATGTACTGCAGTAGACAAACTTATTTCTAATTTTAGCATAAATTTTGCTTTAAATATATGATTATTATAACTATCCCATCACCAATTACTTAACTCAATCCACTTTTTTTTCGATATCCCAGACACTAGAAATGCTTAAATCCATTTTCCAATTTTACAAAAATTCAACACTTAAAATTTTCATTTAGCTTTTGGCGAATAATTTAGAGATATTTTACGTAATCGAAATATACTTTTAAACTCTATACAAATAATAGAACAAGGCAATATCGCTCCACTATCGATCTTCAAATTCTCGATCTTTCGATGAACAATTGGTTGCAAGAGGCACCGAATATGTTTATTCTTTGAAAGGATTGATTGCATTTTTCGATACGAAAATAGAAACTTTTTCTGAGTTGAAAGTTAATATTTTGAAATAAAAAATATATGTTAACTTTGCTAAGTTATAAATAATACCAAACTCAACAAAATTGAACATATACTTCTTTGAAAAAATATTTAAAATAATAAACTGATTAACACTAATAAAGAAATATAAAAGTGTCTTACCTTATAAATAATTAGCGGCAACTTTAAATGCTAGGAAACCTACCAATTTAATTACCCAAAACAGTTTCCTGGCCAGGCTCTACCTCGAAATAATAAATTATAATTACAGAGATCCTTTGCATTGAATCATAAGATAGGAGCAATTAATGATGGTAGTTTCAAAAATTAATTTGACTTTCAGAACGATATTGCAACTGTTCTTTATTTTTAACTTAAGGAATTTCAATTAGAGAAAAGTATTACATAAATATTTCCCAACATAAACTAGGTTTGGATTATAGTCTAATTTAAGTAGAACTTGCACTGTTATATGCTTAACAATTTAAAAGTTGCATATAAACAAAAACAACTTTTTCCGAACGATGGTCACAAGTACTTACCTATCCTTGTTTTTTATAATAATAATATGATCAAGGAGGTTGCGCGATAACATATGCGCCTTGCTCAATATGGTTAAATATTACAGGGAACAATTGAATAACGTTTCTACTAAAATTTAAGTATAATTATTTAAAAAATAAGTTAAATAAATACAATTAATATTTTTAACATAAGTAACAAAGTTTTTAATATAATTTTAAACAATATAAATTTTTAATAATTATATGGTAATAAAGATTCAAATAACAAGATCAACGATTTCATAGGTACCTAGCAGCTTCAAAAAAATTTCTGAAAGTTTAAAAAGGGTAAGTTAAGTTAGGTTTTTTTTAATAAAATTGTTAGTGATAAAGCTTCTGGCAATAATGTTCCAGAAGCTTGGCCATAAAGAATTTTCTTAAAAAACTAAACTTAACTTAATTTTCTGAACTTAATATATATATATATATATATATATATATAACAATAGAAATTAAATATTTATTTATACTATATATATAAAAATCGCAGCTATCTAACAGATTGATGCTTTGAACGAACTTACTCATCCATATATAATATATTATATATATAGTATGTAATATAAATTATATATAAGTCATAAGTATATATATATATATATATATAAGCATATATATATATATATATATATATAGTACGCCAACAAAGGGTGGGCCTATTAAACCATTAACGCGTTAAAGCGTTAGTCCGTTAATTAACTCGTTAAATCTTTCGTTCGTTAACTTTTAACGCTTTTCGTTAAATATCCGAAAGAGAAGTAAACGGACTATTAACGGTTAAAATTTTTCCATACCCACTCCGTTAATCGTTTACCGCATTTAATTTACGAGTTTTTTATAAAAATATAATTTTCTTATTCTCATAATAAATTATTAAAAGGATTTACCAGATAATTACTATAAATACAAATTTACTTACTAATAATTTCCTAAACGCTCTCCTCTTAATGGTCTCTAAAATGGGTTTGACTATTCTTAACACCGAAGTTTATATCTCGTTTAGAAATGTTTGACGTTTTTTTTTTTGCTGTACTACATAATTGTCTCTTATTGGTTCGCTTGAAGAAAAAAGAGATAGCATGACTGTTGCCCGTATCAAGAGTCCCATTAACTTTCTTAACTTTCGTTTGTATCGTTGAAACTTGCTTCGTTTGGCGCACTAGTGATAAAATTATACTAGGCCTCATAAGCGTTGTAATTTATAAAAATATACATATTTCTTATTAAAATTCTAAAGTTGACAGTACAATCCTATTAATACTCAATGTTACATTATAAACTATACTACTCTTGGGTTTGTCCGTAACAGAATGTTCCCCAGATTTCAAAATGCTATTATTAAGTGATACAACGCGGTAATACTACCATTATATCAACCGGGCATATCATACATCAACAGTGAAGGTCATTGAACAGAGTTATTTCTCTACAATAGTTCAATATGTGCCCCCTTCGTTATAGGGGATAACATTCAGACCGGATAACCATATTCCTCCCAAAGCATTGCCGTTAACAGAATCCGGAAGTAATCATGGAAAAAAGGAACGGCCAGATGTAATCACGAAATTCTGGCGTTTCTATACTCTGCGTAATAAAATGTCGGGTCAGCCCACTCAATTGAGAATCAAGAAACTCGCAATAGGGCGTTAAGTCCGGGAACCGGGGGGGCCTTTATTTGATATAATAGAGCTCTGTCGTCTGGACCATTTTGACCAACCCAACGATCTGGGAGTAAGTCCTTCAACCACACGCTCGCACAATTTGACTCCAATGTGGAGGGGCTTTCGCGATTCTTGCTAGCGTAATAAAAGTTTAACCTGCATTCATGCCTCTAAATAAATTGGGAAAAGAGCATGTTGTTCGAAAATATCGAGATCCCACGGGCGAGAACCCCCTCGTTACGGTTTGCTTCTGCGAAAAAGAAGGTCCGTAGACCTGGCGTCGGGATATGGCGCAGAAAAAGTTAACCTTTTGGGAATCACGTTCGTGTTCTCTACAAGTTCAAGCGGATTTTCAGACCCCAGAAACGAAAATTATGGGCATTCACCTTACCCTGAGATGAAAGGTGGACTCATCGCTAAACACTAACACGATCTAGAAGGTCTAATCGTCTCGACCGCTAGCACTGCACAGGCACCAAGGTAGAGGCCGTAGAGCAATAGTCCTACGGGCTTAAAGCACCTAAATACAAACCTTGCAACAATGCATCTGCATTCGTTGTAAAACGTTTTCCCTTTAACGACTTCCCACCGTCGTTTTCTGGCACCTTCAAGTATCGTGACTTGCTCTCCGAACTGGATTTCTTAGGACTATGAAGGAACGAGGCCCCGATACGGTTCCACATCCTGCACAGTCACTTTGGGCCGTCCTGTACTTTTTGCCTTAACACAAGACACCTCCATTAGGTTGCAAGACTTGCCTATATCCATCGGCGGAATGCTCTTTTTGCCATATGGAGGTCCATGTGCGATACGAACGTAATTACCGATATTCTTGCACGTTGAATTCGTACAATTAACAGATTCACACTTAGCAAATTGTAGACACAGAACAGCCTTTACGCGCCCTCCAGGACATCGCCCAGGTTGTCAGTATGTGGCGGCACGCACTGGAGCGAAGACCTACAAATCTGAAAAGCGCGGCCTAATGTGGTTAACCTGATAAGGAACCTCGCTTTCTGGCGCAAGTGCAATATTTCCGAACTAATAGCAACTTACTCTTAACAACGTATTGAATGTATGATATGAATATGGATCACTTGTATATTATGCTGTTTAATAGATAAAGCATTGAAACTGGGACATTTCTTTCATGGCACCCGGTATTGAGTATTCTAATGGTATTTACACGCTTTGGAAGTATTTCTTTCCGGCAAGCGGGCAAAAGCATCTGCTTTATAGGTCAAAGCCTAATTAATTTGTCTGATAAGCTTAATGTCATTATTAATATTGGAATATTAAAAATTTGATAATAAAGCAAGAAAAAATTAAGGCAATACATTATTACGTATTGAACCCTACAATATTTGTGAAGACCGTTAACGTATTCCAACAGAATTACGTTAGTAACACTTTTCACGGCATACAAGATTCATTTTAACCGACCAAAACGCTTTATAATGATTTTAACCGTCGTTTATATAATTACTTTTGTTAACGATTAAAAAATTAACGACGTTAACTTTTTCATTAACGGTTGCCCACCTTTAGGTATATTATAATAAATCATATATTAAATCATAATATATTTATACCTATTATATATAGACCACAAGTTGTACGTCACTCCCTATATTAATTATAATAGTATATATATATATATATTATATATATATA
>JABUQX010037251.1:32500-36071 GCA_015478945.1 Trachelipus rathkii | reverse complement strand
AGTTTTTTTTTTTTTGTTTAAATTTTCATTTAAATTTACACAGGGGGAGGGGGGAACACACACATTATTATTGACGATATGATAGGTTTGTATCTAAAAAATCAACACTGGAATTTTTGATGTTTGCAAGCAAAAACCAATGGAAACCAAATCCCTGTCACCCTATCAAAATGGTTTTCATAAATTCTGCGAAAAAAAAAAATTCTGTTCACCCTATCAATATAAAATTTTCTGAGCATTTATAATTTATAATTCATAATTTATAATTTATAATTTGAACATTTATAATTTGGTTAAATACACCTTACACCATTTTTATTTAGATCATTTTCTTTACCATATGATTTTGCTTTTGTTCACAGGGAAAAAAATTAAAAATTTTTAATATTTTTTAAATAGTTTAGAATACAAAAAATCATGAAAGATAAAAAAAAAAAAGATGTAACTCCCCAACTATATATAACCTGAAAATTTCATATTGATCGAAAGAAGAAAAAAAGTTGATCAATTCTTTCCAGCAAAAATAAAATCAAAAGCATCGATTTTGAGGAGAGAGAAAATTAGCTGAAAATGTTATTAACCTACTCATGAAGATGTTATTAACCTACTAATGAAGATGTTATTAACCTACTCATGAAGATGTTATTAACCTACTCATGAAGATGTTATTAACCTACTAATGAAGATGTTATTATCCTACTCATGAAGATGTTATTAACCTACTAATGAAGATGTTATTAACCTACTAATGAAGATGTTATTAACCTACTCATGAAGATGTTATTAACCTACTCATGAAGATGTTATTAACCTACTCATGAAGATGTTATTAACCTACTCATGAAGATATTATTAACCTACTAATGAAGATGTTATTAACCTACTCATGAAGATGTTATTAACCTACTCATGAAGATGTTATTAACCTACTCATGAAGATGTTATTAACCTACTCATGAAGATGTTATTAACCTACTCTTGAAGATGTTATTAACCTACTAATGAAGATGTTATTAACCTACTCATGAAGATGTTATTAACCTACTCATGAAGATGTTATTAACCTACTCATGAAGATGTTATTAAACTACTCATGAAATGTTATTTAACCTACTCTTGAGATGCTTTATTAACCTACTAATGAGACTGTTATTAACCTACTCATGAAGATGTTATTAACCTACTCATCTCCCCAGTGATAACGGTCCCAACCATTTCGATTTATACCGAAGCGGATTTAGAATCAAGGCATTGTCATGCCAATAATAGTTAGGGTAGAAGCTACGTAAGCCCCTGGGGTACACAGATTATAATGATGAAGGATACATTTGGGGAAGGGTGGAGCTGCTGGAGAAAAGACATTATAATGAAGTTATAGGACTGTGGCCAAGGTTATTAAAAGGAGGGAAAGTAGTATATTTAAAGTAAGAAGAGCTAGTTCTGAATCATAGGTGAGGTGAGCTCAAGAACTGGAATTGGCTCTTCTCTTACTTCGATCAGTATGAGAGGAGAGCAACCAGCAGCAAAAGAAGATCTTTTTGCATTGGATGAGATGTTAATAGTCTTGAAGAAATTTTAATATATATATATATAATATAATATATATATATAAATATATAATATATAATTATATATAATATTATATATATTATTATATATATATATATAATACTAATAATAATTATATATATATAGTACATATATTATATACCATATATATATATATATATTTATATAATTAATTATATATAGTATAATATATATATATATATATATATATATATATATATATATATATATATATATATGATATATAACAATATATTATATATATATATATATATATATATATATATATATATATATATATATATATATATATATATAATATATATATATATACATAATAATAATATATATACATATATATATATATATACAATATATATATATATACA
Source organism: Trachelipus rathkii (assembly GCA_015478945.1). NCBI lineage: Eukaryota > Metazoa > Arthropoda > Malacostraca > Isopoda > Trachelipodidae > Trachelipus > Trachelipus rathkii. The sequence continues at coordinate 34,113 of JABUQX010037251.1, read as the reverse complement.
TAATATATATAATAATATATATATACTATATATATATATTATATATATATATATATATATCATATATATAATATATATATATATATATATATATATATATATATATATATATATATATATATATATATATATATATATAACATATATATAATATATATATATTATATATAATATTTATATATAATATATACCATATATATATATATATTATTATATATATTAAATTATTTAATTAAATCTTTATAAATAATTAATTTACAAATTAAATATATAATATAGAATATATATAATATTATATATTTTATAATAATAATAATACAATATATAATATATTATTATTTATAGATATATATATAATATTTATATATATATATATATATAATATATATAAATATAATATATATATAATATATATATATATATATATTATATTAATTATATAATATACTAATTATATATATATATATATATTATATATATATAATATATATATATATTATATATATATATATATATAATTTCTTGCTTTTTACCAACATAAACAAAATCACCCCCTTTTTTGATTACATGAATTCCCAATTACCTAACATAACATTCACCAGAGAAGATGAAACTAATAACTCCCTTCCTTTTTTAGATATCTTTATAAAAAAGTCCCCTACAGATTTTTCAACTTCCATTTATAGAAAAAAGACATTCACCGGCCTAGGTATTAATTTTTTCAGTCATATTCCTTTAGTTTTTAAATGTAATAGTATCAGGACTCTGATCTTCAGATCTTTTCATCTAACATCCAATTACAGCCTAATGCACTTAGATTTCAACTTTCTACTAGACTTTTTCAAACTCAATTTTTCCCCCTTCTCTTATTCATAAATACATAAAAGAAGAATTGTTATATCCACCAAAATTTGATCAAAAAAACTCTTGACACCTCACGTGTGTTCCAAAACTTAAAAACTCTATTTACCTTTACCATACTATGAAACACAATCCATATAAAAACCTACGTAAAGACCTTAAGTCACTGCCTAAAAGAAATTTTTTCCCACAGTTAAAAATTATTCTGACCTTTAAACTCTTCTTTAAAATAGCTTCCTGTCTGCCATTCACAAAGAGGGTGTTCCACAGTGCCTCCTCTCCTCTCCTTATTCTATTAAAATTCACATGAGAGGCTTGTAAGCCCCGCCTAGTGCAGTTTCTACTCGCCAAACTTCAGTGTGAGAGTGATGAGCACAGGGGGTGTCCTTCCCCGTCAACTATCATTCAATTCATCCAACCTTTTCCTGCCATAAAGAAACCACTCGCACGGATAAAGACCATCCCCTTTAAATTTTTCAACTTTTCAATACGGTCTCAAGCAAAAATTCCACAACCCAACCTACACCATTTAGAAACATGTAATACATTGCCAACACTAAACCCTTCTTAAAAACAGTTGACAGCGGACCATTACAAGTTGCTGCTTTTTAACCCGTTCAGATGTGTTACCATTGTAGTTTGTCCGATACCAACTTTCTAAAACGTTAAATGTATGTATTTATTCAGGTGTCTTCCCGTTAATCTATCCTGATAATTATCTGCAATTTGATATAGTTAGCCCTATTGTTATC
>JABUQX010037251.1:0-15000 GCA_015478945.1 Trachelipus rathkii | reverse complement strand
AGATGAGAGGAAGCTGAGAGAGACTCGAGAGAGAGAGATGAAGAGAGAGACGAAGAGAGAGAGAGGAAGACGAAGAGAGAGAGAGAGAATAAGACTTATGTCTCTGTCATTATATATATATAATATATATATATATATATATATATAGTTATATATATCATGAATATATATATATATATTATATTATATATTATATATATATTTATATTAATATATATATATATATATATATATATATATATATATATATATATAATATATTATATTAATATATTATATAATTAAAATAGAGATAGACTAAAATATATTACATTTACTGTTCCTGTACAAAACTTTCCAAAGACTTACAATATTTGTTCCTGACAAGCGACGAATTATATAAAATTAATTTAACACTCTGCACTCTATATCTATTAAGGATGTGTATTCGATTTAAAAAATTTTTAAGTGTCATTAAAATTTGGTATGGACCCCCTAGGTCCCGCTGAAATACGCCATGGATATATATATATATATATTATATTATATTTTATATATATATATATATATTAATATATATATATATTATATATATATATATATATATATATATATATATATATATATATATATATATAATGTGTATGTTAAGTCTCCTTTTATTTTGGATCTACTAATTAAAATTTTCTTTAAAACGAATAAGCATAAAAATTTAAAACTTTTTCAACACTTAAAAGAGAAATTAAAATATAAAATATAATTTATAAAATTAGTTCAAAGCCTATTTAAAAAATTAGCAAGAATTAGTTTTATTTTGTTAAAACATTTTTAATATGATCATATTGGCCAAATGTGGCCTCAAAGTTTTATTTTATTATTATTATTATTAGTATTATTATTATTATTATTATTTTTATTATATTTATTAATTTTATTCATTATTTATTTATTACATATTATTCATTTTATTATTATTATTATTATTATTATTATTATTATTATTATATTATTTTATTATTATTATTATTATTTATTAACATGTAAAAAAAATAATCAAGAGATTAAAAATAAATGGCAATGAAGAAGACATGTAACAGATCAAGCGATAATAATTATAACTTTAATTAATGATATTAAAATTTGTAATTATGTTGCTACACCAACTACTACTACTGCTATAATAATAATAATAATAATAATAATAATAATAATAATAATAATAATAATAATAACAATAATAAAATAATAATACTACTAAAAATCATCAAATTTTTTAATTATACTTAATAATAATAATAAAAATAATAATAATAATAATAATAATAATAATAATAATAATAATAATAATAATAATAATAATAATAATAATAATAATAATAATAATAATAATAATAATAATAATATAAATAATAATAAATAATAATAAATAATAATAATATTTTTTTTTTTTGTTATCCTCCCTTCCCTTCCCACATATTCCTGGGAAAAGGTTGGGTAACGCACGGGTATAAAATAGTTAAGAAGAAGAGCAATATTTAAGTTGAAAAAAACGCCCTTCCCCCCCCCCTCACCTTCTTCTCATATCCTAAAGTGCGAGCACATCGCTTCCAAAAATCCTCCCTAGGGTTTCACAGCACAGCGAGGCCCCCCCTCACACACACATTGGTACCTCGTCAGTGTAGGTTTCATCCCCTGTGCCATGGCATAATCATAACCCCCTCACAAACCCGTCATTCACTCCTATTATGCACCTTTCTTCTCCCCCTTGCCACACTCCCATTCCTTTCCTTCAGACATTACTGATTCAGTTCACTTTTTATTCGGGCTCCCAGCCGGTCGATTCTCAGCATTCTCACCACTATAAATCGTTTATCCAACCGACTATCATCTCATCCTTTCCATATGGCCAAACCATCTTTATGCACTCATTTATTTTCTCATTTACGACTTTCTTCATACACCACAACTCCCTAACACGTTCATTTCTTATTTTAGCAATTCTCCACACACATAACAAGCCCCTAAGATTGTCCATCTGAACAGATTGAGCCTTATATTTATACATCTTATTCCACAGCATAGTTTTGCTATTATATATTAATACCGGGAACAACATACCTTTATGCAGAACCCTAGGACACTCAAGACTTAATCCCTTTGTATTCCAAAAGGATTTATAACTTGCACCTCCACCTTTCTAACCTTCACATACTTTCCACAGGACACTGCATCACCCGTTCCACATTTATCCAAATATAGCCTAAATAATTTAAACTCAAGCTTATTCCAATTGCTTACCATCCAAGATGATTTCACTTTCCTCACTCACTACCATCAATCACTTTAATTTTATCTAAATTTACTTTAAACCTCTCCTTTTACACACGTGCCAATCCTCTCTGCCAATCCTCTCAAATTTTCTTCAAATTCGCCACACAAAACCAAATCACCAGCGTAAAATTTGCAGGGCACCCTCCACTCTCTTCCATTTCGCATCAGTCTAACACCTTCCTCCACCGCTAAATCTTTCCTCAATTCATCCAAAAAAAGTTAAAGGGCGGAGATAGGGGAAATAACTCATCCCTGCCAAACCACTTAATATTAAACCATTCACTTTCCAACAGATTTATTCCTTCACACCCTTTACAGTTGACATACATACTTTTCATTCCTTTCAGAAGCCTACCAGCAACGCCATATTTCGCAAACACCTGCCTCAGAGTTTTCCTATTAATTCGTCATAGTCTGTTTCAAGTCCATACAACCTAAGTACAATTTATTCTTCTTCCCTCTCATTTTCTCAATCATTTGTTTCAATGTTAAGATTTGATCTACACATCCTCTCCCCTTCTTCAAATACATGACCTTGTGTCCTAGCCAATCAGTCCCTCGGTCATTCGACGCACTCTTTCAACCAAGATATTAGCACATATCTTTCCCACAGCACCCAATAAACTAATTCCCTATAGTTCCTACAGTTCCCCTCATCTCTCTTACACTCATATAAGGGGGTACTATTACCCTACTTCAGAACTACACCCTCCATAAACGATTTATTACACAACTTCTATATGCAGCCAATCACAATCTCTCCTCCATTATTGATCATTTCACCATTAATTCCATCTATACCTGCGGATTTACCATTCTTCAACTTTTTCACTCTCTCTAATGCCTCACCCCCAAAATATATATTTCTTCATATATCATCGAACAAACACGCATTCATAATCACCTCTTCAACTCTGCCAATGATATGCAGAATTTCCAATTGTTCCCTCTATGCTCACCTTACCTCACATCCATTTCATCAGTCACGAAAGTACCATCCCTTTTCATTATTCTATAAAGATTTCCTTTACTCTCTGTTGTTAACCTTTCGTAATTCCTTCCAGAGGAGCTTCCTATTCCCTTATAAGTTACCATTCATCCTCTTTCCAAACTGTTCATTTACCTCTTTTTTTTTTCTTCCTACGAATTCAGCTTATAGCTTTCCTTTTTTCCTCCTCATGTATTTCTATCCACCTTTCTTTTGAGACTTCATTATTGGCTTTTAACACATTCAATCATGCTTCTTTTATACTTTTAATCACTTGCATCACCCTTCACACCACCACTCGCTAATGACATTCTCACTTCCTACTTTAGCAAATCTACATACCTCTCTTGCTCTACAAACAAAGGATTCCGTCATTTGCTTCCAAATTTGTTCAGTTTCATCTTATTAACATTCAAATGATTTACTTGCAAGTGATCTCACATACCTTTCCTTATAACCTTGCTCACTTAACTTCTCATTCTTAATTCTCCCCACTTTCTCTCAATTCATGCCCTCACTAAATTAATTTTACATAAAACAATAATGATGTCATATTCTCATTCCCAACTTCCTCCCCTTACTGATTTAACATCCATAAACATCTATAAATTAAGTAATATATATATATATATATATATTAATATATATATATATATTATATATATATATATATATATATATAATATATATATATATATTATAATATATATGTTTTTAAAGATATATATATATTAATTTATATATATATATATATGTCTACTTTTTGGTATCTAATTCAATTTTTGAAATTTTCAATTGAGCTTTGAATTCGTGAATGATTTTTCCCTGTAATGTTTAACCTACTCCGTTACTTTTTATCACATCATTAGTAGAGGTCATGTAATGACCTTAACTGATAAGAGCTCCTTCAATGACCACAACTGATAAGGGTTAACCATATAAAACATAGCACTCGACTGATTAAAGTCTCAGTTACAAAAAGGTTTTGTTTTAGAAGCCCTTCCAAGAGATTTTAATCTGATGTTGTGGCAGACTCGAGAGGTTTAATTAACACTTTAGATTTAACCCTTTAAAGTCTTTTGTTCCTTTACAAATTCTTAATCTTTTCAAATGAATTTTAAGTATTAGCAAAATTCTTTTAAGATTTAGATAAAAAAAAAATATATAAAATATGTTGAAAAAGGAAATTGTAAAATGAGGAAAAATAAATACGAAATTAATAACTTAAAAATAGAAAACAACAAAAATATTTAAACATTTAATTAAATTAAATATTATAATAAAATAATTAAATAAAGTGAAAAAATATTAATAAAAAAGTAAATAACTAAATGAAGAAGTAAAATTAAATGAACTTAAAATATATAAAAGAGGAAAACAATTGAAGTCGAAAATACCCATAATAATACATCTACGTAATAATATATATATAATATATACTTAGTACATACATTTATATATACAATATATATATCAGTATTGTTTCTAAATACCACAATTAAATCAATCACCATTTGCGAGCTAATATTCAATTCGTAAAATAATAAATATACACTATATCTTATGAAGTTACTAAAACCCGACTAATCACTCTATATATATATAAATAATAACAAACATATATATTATATATAATATATATATATATACTAATACTATAAAATATATAAAATATATAAAAAATTATTATATATAATATATATATATATATATATATATATATATATAAATCTATAATTAAATAAAAATATTTTTTTATAATAAAACAAAATATATTACAATATTTATTAAACCATATTGATGAAATTGATACTGAAAATTAATTGTTATTTAATAAATCGAAATATTTATTAAAATGGTTAAAAAAATTTAAAAAAATTGACACTTAATTAAAATTTGAAGTCCAATCTAAATTTTGTTGAAATAATTTAAAAAGGAAAAGCAAATAAAATTAATTATGCGGCGCACAATGGAAGCACACAAACACAAGCATATATATAATAGAATTATATAATATGATAATATATATATAGATATATATATAGTATATAACTATATATATATATATATCTATATTCATATATATGTGTATTTATATATGTTCCGTAGATGTATATCCCAGATATACACAATATACCAAAATATATATATACTCCTTATAATATATTATAAAAATATATTAAATATTGTACCCCATAAATCAAGAACGAAAGCATAGAAACACACCCACCTAACATATCAATATAACACTCACATAAACAACTAAACATACAATAATACCACCAAACAACACTACAACACCCAACTAACATATATATCAATATAGAGAGAGAGAGACGAGAAGAGACGGAGAGAGACAGAGAACGACGAGAACGAGGAGACGAGAGAGACCGCTCATAAAGAGGAAAAGCACGACAGACCGAGAGAGCAAGAAGAGGAGAGAGACCAAGAGAGCCCACGACGAACGAGGAGACGAGAGACGAGACGAAACCAGCCACACAACCACAGTACCCGAACCCCACCTCAGAAACAGAGAAGAGAGAGAGAGAGAGAGAGAGACGAGTGGTCAAAAAGATTATGTACTCTGAATAATTTATAATATCCGAAAATACGCAAATTTTATTCTCACAATAAATAACAACAAATATGTTATGTCCTATAATATAATATTTTATGTTAATTTTTACATATTTAAAGTATATGAAAAAATTTCTAGAATATCTTTTTTTTTTATAAACTATTAGTAGATATCATAACAATATAAATGATTATAGTAGAGCGAAATTATTTAAAAAAATTAGAAATGCCTATAAATGGTATGTTAAGGAGGTTGAGGATTCATATTGAAGGAAATGAACCAAAGATCATTTCGGCTCTACAATAATGAAAGACCATCGTTAATCAAGATATATTTTTTATTTAAAAAAAAGACCACACGGACACTGCCCTATTTTAGGAAGAGATATTTTAATAGTAAACTTTACAAAAATATTCATAACCGGAAATTAATTGATAATGAGAAAATTAAACCAGTTGCATTTGTGAGGTGGTTGTGTGAAATGGTATTTCTAGTTTACCTTACAGAAAATTTATCTCGTACTTATAGCGATGAAAATATTCTCGATCGAACCGCCCTTGAGAACAAATATTGACATTTTATGTTGGTGATGACTAATGGAAAAATTCAGTTTCCGATGTGTGCTGCCTTCTATAAACCTTATATCACTAGGGTCGTAATAATTTTCTCCATTAGCTGGTTCAAAAGCTGGATAAACGAAGATTCATTTTGATAGCCCTGGAGTAAAAGTTAATTGTGAGTATTTTACCTGAGACTATTTCTTTATCAACAACTCTTAGTTTTCAACAGAATGGATTAAGATCGCATATGACAAAATGAAATATGTTCTTCAATTCACTTTGCTTGAGAAAATTCCTCAGTAAAACCTGTCGATTTTGGTCTATGGGAGAACTTATCACAGCTAGAGTATCTTAGAAGAAAAATCAAAAATGTTTCCAAATAAAAAAAAGATATACTTCCAATGATTAATATTTCCTCAAAAAGAATTATCTCAGCAATTGATATATTCAAAACTAAACTGAAGGAAGTGGTTGAATTGAATAAGCACCAAAGAGAAAACTTTATTGTAATTCAAAGGCAAGAGGCATTGCATAAAATATTGAGTATTGTTTTCTGTTAGGGATGAGTAAATTGGGTATAGTTTCAATTAATTTTAATGATTCAAAATCCATTTTTTACTACATTTATAAACTTCAGTAAAACACTTTATTCACTTATTCTGCAAGAAAATGAGGTAAGTGAAACTACTACTACTACTACTACTACTACTACTACTACTACTACTACTCAACTACTACTACTTAATAACAAAAAAAAAAAAAAAAAAAAAAAAAAAAAAAAAAAAAAAAAAAAAAAAAAAAAAAAAATAAAATAAAAAAAAATAAAATAAAATAAAATAAAAAATAATAAATAAGTAATAATAAATAATAAATAATAAATAAATAAATATTAATAATAAAAATAATATATAATATAAATAATAATAAAGTAAATATAAATCAATATAAATGAATATAAATGCTTTGAGAATGTTATAAATAATATTAAATATAATAATCAATATCAATAATTAGAATAATAATAATATATAATAATCCATATAATAATAATATAATCAATTAATAATAATAATTAATAAATAATATAAATAATAAAAAAATAAATACATAAAATTCATATAATAAAAATAATCGTAATTACCATTATTATTGAAATATACATATTATTGTTATTTTTATTATTTTATTATTTATTTATATATTATTATTATTATTATTTTATTATAACTCTAATTCATTATTTAATCGTTCGATAACCCCACAACACATATTAAAAATAACAATTGCCTCGCTTCTTCCTATTAAAAAAAAAAAAACTGTGCGGCGCTAAATGCTTCCAAAACATCGGACATACCACCAAGCATTACTGGATAAAGACTTTAAAAGGAAAGGAAGAATGAATGGAGAAAATGTAAACGGAAAAAATACACATATCCAAGATGGAACATAAACAATAAATTTGATAAACAATTAAACGGCAATTCTTAAGAAAGCAACAGAAAATACATCTCACCAACAAAATCCAAGGATTGCAACAAGGTGTAACTCGAAAGGTCACCTGGCGAACTCTACAATTACAAATAAATTAAATTACATCAATAACAAACACAAACAAAACCCTCAACAATAGTATAAAGACACCTGAATAATACACACAATACAACACCCCAGTACAAAACACCTAAAACAATAACGCATACACAGACGACCTCAACGCAATACTTCTAACTCGGTAGCATAAATCTGAAGAGACAAACCCCTAAGTTCAGAAAGCATCAATTGAAACTTTTCTTCCAAGACTACGAGTCTCATTTTCCTTTATTCCCATCACCGTCCCGTAGGAAAGAATTTTTTCATTTAAAGAAACTAAAAAATGTTAGAAGTATAAATCATAAATCTATTCCCAGCCATAATTCTCAAAACAATTCGCTTGCCGATATAAATACCACACACCTTAAACACTTGTTCAATTGACAATCCATTATTTGCCGCAGGAACCTTTCCCAAAAACTATTTCAAGGAACCAGCAACAGTGATCCCCCTCTATACATGAAAAACGGAAACCTTTTCGGCCTCAGCCACAAAAATTCAACACGACCAATCAGCTATCACAAACACGATCCGTAACAAACTATTATGAATTGAAAATAAGAACAAAACTATAAGCACAATATATATATATCAAAACTCTCTAACACGCTGATTATACAAACTATGGACATAATCTAGACGCCCACCAATAGCTCACATGCATCGACAATGCATCTCATTTGCACTTAACCGAACAAATTACTGTTAACAGAAACCCAGCAAGTAAAGACTAATCACTCCTGCTATTAATTATATAAGATTGAACTAAAAGGTTTTTTAGATACACAAACCATTTCAAAGTTAAAATGGAACAAAATGGGCTTTTGAAGGGGCAAACAAACTTACAATGGTTCAAAGCTACTTAAAGGAGAGATCCTCAGATACGATAACTAAGAAATAAGGAACTAAATTCAGCACACATTCAAACATCAATTCGGACGGTACTCCAGGCTCATTCTCTGGACCGTTTTTATTACTCAATAATATACAAATGACAATTGTTACAAATCGTCGTCATAACGCTTTTCAGTCTCATTTAGCTACGATACCTCACATTTTAATAAAATTGAACAAACTGCGAAGATCTCTATCTCGTAACAGCAGTAGACACATAACAAATAATGAATATGGATAAAGATGCTCAATAAGCTACCTATTTAAATTATAGACCACAAAACAAAGCGATAGCAAATTAACATGTACAATATACTCTATTCCCCAAAGCAACAAAACCCCGAAATAACGATTTAAATATTCAAAATTAACAATTGTAGACTGAATAGGGCTGCATATAGCTACATAGTTCACTAGGACGACCCCACTAAAAACAATACGTTGATTAATCTGACATTTACACGATCCCTCAATAAACAACTCAGCGTATAGACGAACACATACGATCGAACAACAAGTACATGTATATGCTAATCAAATAAGAAAACATATCCCCCTGTAACATCATATTCAAATTCTTAGAAAATAAACTACTTTATCAACTAATACACCTCCCACTTACTTTACATTGTACACCTTCCCCCCCATTCTAGCGGTCAACAGAAAATCAACGCTCAGCACCTCCAACACCATCTAATCTGATTAACATCAGACAGCGACTTTAATCAACGCCTCATACGCTATAACGCAGAAGACTTTTACAAAACGCACACACAACCATTATTCAACCAACATCAAAAGATATTAGCAGTTTAAAGACTTGATTAAATATATTCATTCCTGAAGCAAGATACTAAAAATTATCCAAATATCAATGCATGCGACTTCATTGCTAGCACAATTATTACATTTCAAACAAGCAGTCTGTCGAAGCAAATATAGTTAACAATAAGAAATAAAATATTACATAATCCTCCAGTAACTGTAGACTAAAAAAAAGCACTATAAGCGTCAGCTACAAAAGACAGCTCAAATTTAAACTGCAATGCACAAGACATTAAAACTGAAAACATCTACAATCTTTTTGCATAAAAAAGTAACAAACGTATTAGTCTAATCTAATAAATAATAATAAATAATACTCACACTTTGCACCATGAAATTCTAGCTACTAACCATTATCATTATTTATAATTTCATTATTAATTTTTATTTATTATATTTAATTTATTATTATATATTATTATTATATTTATATATTATTATTATTACTATATATTATTATCATTATCATAGTAGGATCTGATTATTATTATTTATTTTATTATTATTAATCTATTATTATTAATTATTCATTATTATTATTATTAATTTTATTATTATTATTACTTATTCATTATTATAAGTTATTGTTGAAATTAATGATTATACTAATTTATAGGTGACTGAAATTATTGTAATCGTGTGTAATTCTATGACTTCATTATGCATATTATGAATTGTAATTAAATTTGTTAGCATCTATATTATATTACCGTGTATTATATATATATTATTAATTATTATTCATTAAATAAACATTATATTAAATAATTTATTAATTATCATTTATTAATTATTAATTATTATTGTGTATTATTACTTTCTATTGTTAACTAATTATTATTTGGTATTATATTTTAATTTTATTATCATTATTAATGATATTATTATTATTATTATTAATTATTATTACTTATTATAATATTATTATTTATCCAAAATTGATTAGTTTTCCGGACGTTCTACAGTAGTAGTAGTGGTAGTATAGTAACGAGGAGTAATAATTGGTGGTAAGTTAGTAGTAGTAGGGTATAGTAATGAGTGATTTTGTATATTATTATATTATTGATGATTATTATTGAATTATTCCTTATTCCTTAAATATATTGATCTAATATTAGTTATTGGTTATTTGTTATGTTATTGTTACTGTATCTTGTATCTTTTAATTTTAATTTCATTATTAATTTTTATTTTATTTTTATTTTTATTTTTATTTTCTTAATTAAGTTTATTATTATTTTATTATTCATTATTATTATTATTTATCAAAATATATATCATAATATAATATATTATTTATCTTTATTATTTATTATTCCTTACATATTATATTTTTAATATTTTATTATTGTTGATGGTTTTAATTTATTTGAATTAATTATTATTCAATGTATTTCGGTTTAAAGGACACAACACTGTAGTTGCAATTATGCTGTAAGACCCATTTCAGATACAGGAAATTATTTGATGTTATCTCATAATAATGGTATTAATGGAAATTGTAAAAAATAATAATAATTTTAATGTAAATAATGTATAAAATGTTTTCATTTCCATAGAATAAATTATTATTATCGATATTATTATCGATTATTTATTATCCATATTATTATTATATTAATATTTATTATTATTATATATTATATTATTATTAATAATCTTTAAAATTTTATTCACTATATTATTAAATTTATGCTCAATTTATTAAGTAGGTGGTAGGAAAGTAGTATGTAGATAGTAATATAGATATTTTTGCTAATATTCTAGTATACTCAACTAGAGAAAACGACAATTAGCAACCTTTAAAAAAAACTCAAGAATATCAATTCCAATATGAAAAAGAAATAAGGCGACAATCGTTTAAGATTAAAGAAAAAAATTAGTCACTTAAAAAAAATAAATAAAAAAAAAAACTAAAATATAAAAAAAAAAAAAAATTTTAAAAAGTTTTTAATAATAAAAAGAATTGAAACGCCATTTTGTATTGAATTACTTCTTGAGGAGTAAGAACTCTCTTTTGCATACTTCAATATATACTTAAGAGACTTTTTTTCAAAGAGGTCTTCGCTCCTCAGTCAAGAATCAAGTAACTTCTTCAACTCGAGTAACTTGATCTTCAACATAAATAAAAAAAAATAAAAAGTTATATAAGTTGAAGATCAAGTTACTTGAGTTGAAGAAGAAGTTACTTGATTATTGACTCAGGAGCGAAGACTCTCGAAAAGTTAAAAACGAAAGCTCTAGATACAAATGGTCCGCGAAAGAAAATAATCGATATCGTCAAATGGTGACATTTGTAACATAAAGATTCTGACTTTATAGAGTTTCTCTAAAGAATCAACAAAAACTACTAACCTTAACATAACTTAACTTAACTCAACAACTTAATTCAACTTAACGCAACTTAACTCAACTTAACTCAACTTAACTCACTTAACTTAACTCAGCTTAACTCAACTCAACTCAACTCAACTCAACTCAACTCAACTCAACTCAACTCAACTCAACGGTTGCGGCGGGCTATACGGAAATTTTTTTTTTATGTCGTGTCGACCATTTGACTTGTCGACTATTTTCCTTGCCTACAATTTCAGCTAGTCCCAATAAAAACTAAATAAATAAAATGAAAAATAAAACGTTATATATTTAGTTTTTATGGGGACTAGCTCAAATTGTCGGCAAGGAAATAGTCGAAAGTAAATGTTCGACACGACATAAAAAAAATTTTCCGTATAGCCCGCGTTAAGTTGAGTTAGTTGAGTTGAGTTAGCTAGTTAAGTTAAGTTAAGTTTAAGTTAAGTTAGGTAAAAGTTAAGGTAAGTTAAGGTAAGTTAAGGTAAGTAAGGTTAAGTTAAGTTAGTTAAGTTAGTTAAGTTAAGTTAAGTTAAGTTAAGTTAAGTTAAGTTAAGTTAAGTTAAGTTAAGTTAAGTTAAGTTAAGTTAAGTTAAGTTAAGTTAAGTTAAGTTAAGTTAAGTTAGTTAAGTTTAAGTTAAGTTTAGTTAAATTAAGCTAAATTGAAAATAAGTTAAGTTAAATTTAAGTTAAGTTAAGTTTAGGTTAAAGTTAGGTTAAGTTAAAGTTAAGATCAGTTAAGTTAAGGTGGTTGAGAAAAGTTAAGTTAAGTTAATTAAGTTAGTTAAGTTAAGTTAAAGAGTAAGTTATATGTTAAAGTTAAGTTTAAGTTTGGGTTTAAGTTAAGGTTAAGGTTAAGGTTAAGGTTAAGGTTAAGGTTAAGGTTAAGTTAGGTTAACATAGGTTGGAGTTAAGTTTTGTTTTGGATTCGCTGTTAGAGAAACTCTAAAAACAGATCTTTTTTTTTGAAATTTCCACCATTTGAATGTATCGATTATTTATCACTTGTCGACCATTTGGCTACAAGGGCTTCGTTTTCTCTTCAGATTTCAATTCATCATTCATTATTGCAATGGTAAAATGTTCTTCACTTGAAGAAAGTAATTAAAACAATAGATCACTAAGATGGTTTGCTTTTAGTTAAATTATTCAAATAAAAATAAAATAATATATAATAATTAAATAATAAAATATAATAATCAATAATCGAAAATAATCATAATAAATAAGATAATAATAATAATAATAATTATAATAATTATAATAGATAATAACATAATATAAATAATAATAATATATAATAATTAATATATAATATTTAGAGACTAATTTAATATAATATCAAAATAATCCTAAGTCTCTAATAATAATAATAATTAATAAATGGATGATAATAATAATAAATATTAAATTAACAATAATAAAGTTAGAATAATAATAATAATAATAATAATAATAATAATAATAATAATAATAATAATAATAATAATAATAATAATAATAATAATAATAATAATAATAATAATAATAATAATACATAGTCATAAAATAATGATAATAATAATAATATATTAATAATATAATATAATGAATAATAAATGATAATAATAAATAATAATTTAGTGAATTATGATTTATATTATCGACGATTGGACGTATAACATTCTGAAATAATCCACTGAAATAAATTACTGGTCTCTTCTCCTCTCTCTCTCTCTCTACTATTATTAATTATATTCTTATATATATATATATTTATATATTATATATACTATATATATATTATATTAGTATATATACTATATAATACTATATATATTATATATATATATATATATATATATATATATATATATATATATATATATATATATATATTATATAATATATATATATATATATATTCATAAACTGTATATATAATCATACTTAAATTATTTAGGCCACATATTTAATATTTAATTTTGAAAGAGAAAATTGTTGAAAGTAATAAAAGAAAAATTCATTCAAGTTCTTAAAGAAAAAAAAAATAAAGAAAAGAAAAAAAAAAATATAAAAAGTTTTCAATATTTTGTGTAATAAATTCAAATTTTCAAATTTTCATTTGAATTCTTAAGTCGTGTTTGATACTTTTTTGTAGTGTTTATCCTACTTCGTTACTTCCCTTTTGAACAACTTATCGTTTGTCTTAAAAGGCTATGTAATGACCTTATATGATAAAACCTCTTGATTACCTCAACTTATAAAGTCATGAGATAAGAAACGATTTTGCTTTTGGAAGCTTAAAACTATAATATTTAATGGTGTTGCATACTCCGAGAGAGCTTATCCTAACTTTTTAGAGGGTAAACCACTTCATCTTTTGATCTTTTCCCAATCTTTAATCTTTTCAAATGACTTTCAAGTATTATCAAATTACAAAATCTTACCCCACACATCCAAATTTTATCAAAAAAATTATATCAAATAAACATAATTTATATAATAAGAAAGATAGGAATTTGTTTAATGAAAGAATATCGTAATTAAATTAATATAGAAGTATAGAAAAAAGAAGAAGAACTAAAAATATTAAGAAAAAAATTTCTGTTCAAAAAAATGTCTAAGTTCAGAAAAGTTAAGTTTTTTTAAGAAAATAGTTTAGTGGTAAGATACTGAAAAATCTCTAAACTTTCTAAATAAAAATATGAAATAAATATAAAATATAACATGAATAATAAAATAATAATCAATATTAATCTAATAATAATAATAATAATAATAATAATAAAAAAAGATTTACATATAAAAAAATCTTCAACTTTTTTAAACCATTTTAATGAAATTGATAACGGAAAATTAATTAGTTTAATAAATCTAAATACTTAATAAAAATGGCTAAAAATTAATAAATTGAAAGTCTA
>JABUQX010037250.1:0-22441 GCA_015478945.1 Trachelipus rathkii | reverse complement strand
ATATGTAGAACATAACATCTTAGGAAATCACTATAGTTAATTGAATACTCTGTATTCAACAGCACTTCTCACTTTCAAAGTACTTGAAAGGAAAACAGCTAAACATTATCATTACCCAATCTCAAATTTTTTGACTTTGGTACATGGATCATTGCCATTAGGCCATAAAAACAAATAACTAAAAGTTTCAACAGACTGTCACAGCTAACTGGCCAGACCCCTTTTCAATGAGGGAACAGAAAAATAAAAATAAGTGAAGTACCAAGTCGCAGAAACCTAACGCAATCTTTTCTCAGTTTGTTTGGTTGACTGTTTCAACTTATGGGGCTTTTAAACTTGATGAATTTAAGTTTTAGTTTTAATTAAATTACAGCAGTAAAAGCAGAAGACGGCAAAGAATTTCACAGAACAGAAGTGTCTGAAAATGCAATGGAGATATTCTATCAGTGCTTAGCGTTATGTTCTTGTTTTTGGTTTTCGAGTCTTAACTGTCATATTATATGTCTATTTTGTTTTGTGCATGCTGGTGTTTTATTCTAAGTAGTCCTCTTTTCTGTGCTCGATTTTTAGGATATTTAATTACGCTATAAAAGTGGTTGCTGTTGAGATGCGTGGTGAGTAAGTCATACCCTATGAGCACCTGCCTTTAATACCTATTAGGTAAAAAGAGTAAGCTACAAGCAACGTCACAAACTGTACGGTTAGAATTAGAGGTATAAAATCCAGAGCTTTAGAAAAGCTGATAATGAGCAGTTTTTTCACATCTTTTATAGCCTTAGACTCTGAGCTCCTATCCCCTCGACCCTATCCAAAAGTATGGTAGAACCGGTCCTTCCCAAATGTTGAGAGCATTACTCCAAACAATGTACTTCAGTAAAGCATCCGTTATTATCTGGTTTTTTGTGATCCCGTGAGTTTCCAATAACAATTTTTAATATGCTTTAGACCCAAGAATGTTGTTATAATCACAGTGAGATATTTTAAGAGCAGTTCGAAGGAATAGTGAAAGTTGGGAGACGTTTTTGAGAGGAAAATATGATAAAATGTAGTTTTTGAAAGAGTTTAATTTCACAAGGTTGCTGTGAACCCACCGGGAAATGCCGCATCTAGTGATTCCGCAAGAATTGAATCTGAGAGCTGTAGAACGAGAGGCAAAATGCAAAGAAAAGTAGATTTAAAAAGAAAATGTTCCATACAAAAGCCTGAATTTGATAGAAACTTATGAGGAGATCCGTTGATGAAAACTAAAATAATAGTTGGAGACAGAATAGCATGAATAAAATTATAGAGTGAAAGGAGAACTAGAGATCAAAAAGGAAATTAATTTGGAAGTTATTATCGAGCCCTATCGTTGTGTTCAGTCCCTCCATGATGTCTCGCTGCATAATACCCTACGGTTATTAAATTAAAGCACGTGATCGTATGTTATTATATCTTTTCCTTAATGACCCATAAAGTAACAAAGATGTTCCACAAAACCTTTCTGTTTTAATGCATAGATCTTTTATGTCTCCATCTATTGGATGATTCATCTTTTGTTTAATATATGTCATATCATTGTACAGTTTCGAGCTTATCTCGTTGATGTATCATAGCATCCATCATCTACATCGCGGAAGTCACTTATCATTTTCGTCAGTAATGTTAGATACACATCTTGCTGATGTTTGTTGTGTTTTACAACAATGCGCATGACCTAAAGATTTATAGTCTTATATGGTAGTCACTTGGCTGTGACCAGTAAAATCTTTAGTCAGTTTCGGCTCTCGTCTTTACCCAAAACCTGTGGCTCCCGGGCTCTGGTCATCACCCTGCCAGTAAAGATCACTATTTAAATCAGTGTACCATTTAGTAATCTCATTGGGTATTGACACGAAGTGGAAAAACGTAGTGAAACTTGGCTGAATTTGTGAAGACAAATCTCTTCTGCAGTGTGATCAGCTATGAGGAATGGGATGCCTGTCAGCCACCGCGCAGCCAGAACACTTGAACACAAAGCTCCGGAGTCTGAGCCGATCCCTCAGTAGAACCACAAAGATTTGGGTAAACCCTTTCATTCTAGCAAGTAAGTTTGAATACAGGTATCATAAGTGGTTGTTAGGCTCAACTGGTCACATTGGAAAGCTTAATTGCTCCGATGCCACCAAAAAAATTTTACAATCCTGCTCCGCTCGGCTCCGGCTCCGGCTCCGGCTCCGACTCCGGCTCCGGCTCCGACTCTTGCTTCGGCGGCTCCGACTTCCGGCTCCGGCTCCGGCTCCAGTGCTCCGGCTCGTAGATCATAAAATTTGTATTTACTCTGACTCACCTCAAAACCTACTACTCCACACAGCATCCATATCTGGCCCGCATCCCTGATAGGAAAAAACTGATTGTAATTGCTGTTGTAATTTTTTGATTCTTATGGAATGATTAAAGCAGGGAGTATTTTAAACATTACACATTAAAACAATAGGTACACATAAGTATTCGTATTTATATGGAACTTTATAGATACATTTACGTATATAAGTACCAGTAGAATAAAATTAGTTTTCAACTTCTTTCTTAACAATAAAACACGCATTATATATATATATTTATATGGGTCTATATAGATATATATACAATTAAATGTTAAGGCAATTAGATAACTCACCATGTAATTACAGGATTATAATGCGTCTGTCTCAAAAGGATTTCGGAGAGGACAACAGTTATCACATAGTGTCACAACACATTATAATAATAGATAAGAGAAAGTTTTTATCTATAATAAATATTAAATACAATATTGAGAGGCACAGAATGTATTTGGCCTAACCTGTAATATGCACATAATTATAATAACATAAGCTATTATGAATCATATGAACAATCGTTGAAAACACCGTCTCTGTACTGAGCGGCAGCTAGGGCGGAGACCAGACTCAATAATTGAGGTGACTCTAAATAGAAAGATCACGTGTGTGACTTTATATTAGCTCCCTTGTTTACGTTAAAGACAATTTTAAAATTTATTAATTAAAATTTTCATTTTAATTATTTTGTTGGTCACATCAATTATACTAACTAAATTTATCAATCTTTCCATTCTCCAGAATTCATCTGTTTTAAGATGATAGTAAGAGAATTAAAGTGTATGTTGATATCTATTATTTTCCCATAAGTAATCAGTCAGTCAATCAGTAGTCAAGAAGGTTAAGTGAAGTAAAGCAGAATTAATAAAGCATTTATTAAAGGGGAAGCTGCTTTACTTTGTTATTTAAATTTATTAAGCGTTGCTTGTTTATTATAAATTTATCTTAAAGAGTAAAATTTCAAAGTGCATAAAATTTTAAAGCAAATGGAAAAAAAAAATCAAAGCGAAATTAAGCAGAACAAGAAAACGTAATATAATAAAAGCATAACATATATAGCAGATATCTTATTTCTATAGTAAGTAATTAAATCATGCAAATTCGTAACATATTTTTTTGTTTTCTGTTTTCTCAAATTTTTTCCATTTTTTTTCTTTTCTTCTATAGGATAACATGGGAACATGTTAAGATTATAATATAAGTAACATATAAACGTATAAACGATTACAACCTATTGACGGTTACGACTAGTACATAGATAGCACAGACAAGAAAACTCACAAGTGTAAGTATCTTAAAATTAAACAATTACCTAGTAGGACGGACAATGGTATTATAAAGAAGGGGTGAACTATTAAGGGAAGTAGTACCAGATGCATATGGAGTACGAGGAGAAGAATATTGGGGAGAACTATGGGAAATGTTTCTCCTCAGAGAATAGGTAGTAAACGGATCAAAATTTTGATTCGTAGGGGATTGCACAGATGAATGTCCTGACGAAGGAATTCTCTGTGTTGTTTGTTGATGCTGAGGTTGTGGTATTTGTCTCGGTGTTGAAGGCATAGATAGAGGAAGCGAAGACTCTGGGGAAATAGGAGTCACACTTAACCTTGGTGCAGGATGGACAGCACTCTGAGCCATAGGAGACATTTCAGGTCTTCTCTGTTCAACCTGTGGTCGCTCATACCCTTGTGCCGGTTGAGGCGCTTGAGGAGCTTCTCGTTGTGGACGCTCATGTCCCTGTGCCGGTTGAGGCGCTTGGGGAGCATCTCTGAATACCACATACTCAGTATAACCATTTTCATCAGGTGTGTCATCATCATCAGCACGCCTGACATTTTGTAAGGGATTATAGTATTTCCATTGGGAAGAAAAGGAATTATCGGCAGTTTTGACAACTGGCATGGGGAGAATTTTCAAATTGTCCACATGTGACACAAATTCCTTATTAGTAACTAAACAACGAAGTTGATATTTGTTATATTTTAAAACACCTACAACTAAATATGGGCCCACCCATTTTCCCCCCCGCCCCCCCCGCCCCCCCCCTTTAAAAAGTTTGGGCGATAAGTTAGGAGGTTTAACAGCAAGTAAATAGACATAGTCACCTATACGAATAGGACGAATTGGAGCCTTAGAATGTTGCTGTTGAGCTATTCTAAATGTTTCTTTCTGCAGTTTTTGACGAGCTAAGTCACGAATAGAAGCTGCTCGTTCGGCCATTTCCGCGTTAAAATCATAGAGATGATCTTTAAGAGGATTGGGCTTATTAACAAACGGAGAAACATAATTAGGAAGGTCATAGGGTAATCTACGAACATAGAAATGTAACAAAAAGTGAGGTGTATTTCCAATAAGAGTTGTAAGTAGTATTTAAAGCAATTTAAGCAAAAGAAATATACCTACTCCAGTCGTCTTGTTTAGAAGAAACATATTGACGAAATTAATCTTCTGCAAGGCGGTTTTCTCTTTCTACAATGCTATTAGACGAAGGATGTCGAACGGAAATAGTGCGGTTCTTTATGTTCCAAGTTTTGCAAACTTCATTAAAGAATTGGAGGTGAACTCCCCGCGTTGTCCTGACCAAAAAATTTTGGAGCAGAATGATTTAAATGACTTTATTTAAAAGAGCTTCAGCTACAACCTTGCCATCACGAGTTTGAGACAGGGTAACAGTTCGCAGTAGGCGAGACAAAGCGGTCTTTAAAATACCAAAATATCCTAGCCACCGGAATATTTACATTTAGGAAGAGGACCTATAGTGTCCAAATGAACCCTAGAAAAAGGTAAGAAAGGAAGAGGATAAGAATTGATAGCTACTGGATGAGGTTTCGAACCTTTTACTTCAATACAAGAGATACACTGTTTACAGAAAAACGAAATATAAGCTGATAGCCTAGGGAAAATGTATAATTCTCTGATTCGACGTTCAGTGCGTTCAGCACCGGGATGACCAGCAGATAAAGTATTATGATTCAAAAATATTATAGTATTAAATTAATACATTCGGATATTTTAGGTGAAATTTTACTTATTTTCTTTCGTAATGAAATAAAGAATACCATTTATAATGATATGAGGAAGACAACTATCAGGAAGGGGAGAGTTTTCTATCTCATTTATTATTTCTGATAGCCTTGGATTTCTTCTTTGTTCATGGAAAAGAACATCCTTTGTAAAAAGATATATTCTTGTATCAGCAAAAGCTAACGGAATAGGATTTTGACGAAGTAAACCTATACGAGAAGGAGAAGAAGTATCTCGAGAATATGTAATATTCGAATGAGAAGGGGGAATGACATATTCTTCTTCATCAGAAGAAGGTAGATGACCAGTATTTGGAACAGGGTTTCTACTTAAATAATCGGGAACGACATTTAATTTACCTTCTTTAAAAATAATTTGTGGCTTAAAAGACTGAATTTTCAAATTCCATCTTTCTAATCTGCCAGACAATTGTTTATGACGAAACAGATAAACTAAGGCAGCATGGTCAGAATAAATTTTTAAGGGATATTCAAAAATAATAGTTCTAAATTTAATAAGACCATGTACTATAGCTAAAGATTCTTGCTCCGTAACACTATAGTTTAACTCAGCCTTATTCATCATTTTTGAGGAAAAAGCAATAGGTTTTTCTCTACCGTTGTCATCTAATTGGGATAGGACAGCACCAATGCCATATGAAGCCCCATCAGTACTTAATATAAAAGGTTTAGTATAGTCTGGAAAAGAGAGAGCATGATCCATAAGTAAAAGTTTCTTCAGAGTGTCATAAGCGGTCTGTTGCTCTAACTGCCAAGAAAAAGTGGCATTTTTCTTTAATAAAAGAGTTAGAGGCTGTGTAATCATAGGAAACCTGGGAATTAAATTTCTGAAGTAGTTATAGAACCCAAGCAAAGCCCTTACTTCATGGACATTCTGAGGAATTTTGAAACCTTTTAAAGCTTCTAGTTTAACCCTCGCTCGTACGGTGTGGGCAAATTTTGCCCACACCCGTACATTAGTAGAAATTTTCAAAGTTTTTTCGGTTCAATTTTTTTTCCTTCCAGGTATTCCTCAGAGACATGTTTAAGAAAGACCTCTGAAATTTGTGTTGAAAAATATGTAAAACTAATGAAGTTATACCAGGATATATTAGGTGTGAGCAAAATTTGCCCACACCGTACGTGCACGCGACACTTATATAATTTGGTAAATAATAATAATAATAAACATTAAGTAGCTAAAACTGGCCAGATCAACTGCAAAAGGCCCAATACATAATTTCTATATGAAATTAGTTTATCAAAATTAACAAAATTGTAAAATTCGCCGTAAAAACATGGTTTCCCCACCCCGTACGTGCGCGTAACTCGTGGGCAAATTTTGTCCACTTTTAACAATTTTCTTTTAATTTCAGATTGTTGAAAGTACTTTAATTACACAAATATTAGTATTTTAACCTAATTCTGTACATTATGCAATAAAAATTAAATTATCCCCTTTTTAAAAAAAAAAAATAAAAAAATAAAATAAAATTGTTAAAAAAATACCTCCCCTCCTACACATAATTTTTTTTTGAGTCCTTTGGGCTATATTTCGGTACAGTATTGTTTTTAGTACTAATCTAGGAATATATCTATCAAATTTGAAGAGATTTTGCTGTATAGTTTTTTTTTACAGCCAATCCTATAGTTAGCAATGGAAATAAAAGAAAAAACATACCCATTTTTTCAAAATAATAATTAAAAATATCATACTTTATTTTTAACAAAAATTGGCTAGATCAACGGCAAAAGGCCCAATACACATTATCTATATGAAATTAGTTGTCAAAATTAAGAAATTCACCGTAAAATATGGTGTGGGCAGATTTTGCCCACACCGCACGCGCGCGTAAGCCAAGCGCATTCGTAAGCGCTATGGTTAACTTTATCCGGAGATAAACCTTTTTCACTAATTTGTAAACCTAAAAAGGTAACACTGCTCTTAAAGAAGGAACATTTCTCAAGCTTTACTTTAAGGTTGGCTATTTTCAAGGCATTAAAGACCTTTGAGAGGTGTGAATCAATGAGTAGGGATTCCTTACTGAAAATTAGTATGTCATCTATGAACAAAAGACAAACTACACCTAGCAAACCGGACAAAGCCATTTCCATTGTTCTGGAGAAGACAGAAGGAGAATTGCAAGTTCCCTGCGGCATCAGCAAGTACTCGTAGTGTCCTCTAGTAGTAGAGAAGGCAGTAAGGTGTCTAGAATCCTCAGAAACGCTAAGATGTGAAAACCTACTAAGAAGGTCCAAACAGCTAAAAATACGCGCGCTGCCTATGAGCGACAAGCTTTCTGCAATGCTCGGCAGAGGAAATCGATCTGGGATGGTGAAGGAATTAAGTTTCCTATAATCAACCACCACTCTCATTTTTCCGCCTGTCTTTTTCGGTATAAGAAGAAGTGGAGACGAAGTAGCAGAAACACTGGGAGTAAGATAGTAGCAGAAACACTGGGAGTAATATAACCTTTCTCTAAACTATCTTCAACCCATTCATCGATAATTTCCATGTACTTATGCGGGAGACGATAGGGCCTAGTATAGACATATAGGGGACTACCCTCCATAAGTTTAATTGAAAACTTATTCAATTTACAAAGTCCAACAGGATCATCTGCAAGTGCAATGGAATCTCTATTCTTGACTAAAAAGGTCAACATCTCTTCTATCTGAGAAGGATTATTCAATACATATTTATTCGAATCTTTACTAGACTCTGAAAGCAATATTTTGCACGGTAAACCTTCTCTAATTGAGAGCCAGAAAGATTTTTGGAAGTAGTAACTGCATTTATAAAATCATTATCTGCAGAGGCCTCATTATGCTTGTAAAGTAATGGAGAAGCTGTTGTAAGATAAGTGTGATTATCAAAATTAATAGTATCAGCACTTAAATTTACTAATTCCAATAATATATTACCGTCATTACATGTAGACAACGTATTACCAAAGAAGAGTGTACCTGAATTTAAGAAATCATTTTTACTTTCAGTGATGAGAGCTATGTTCTCAGGAGGAGAAGCATGGATATCAGACTCTTCTTTGACAGGAAGAATGTACCTAGAATACGGCAAAATTCTAACAGCAGAAGAAGAGTACACTTTGTAAGATAAATCATCATCTATCTCTACATTTGGTACTTCTGAAATGTCATTTGAGTACATTCCGGGAATTCTACATTCATAGTAGTTCTTTAAAAACGGTTTGATTTTACCCTAAAACTACCTTACCACCAAGTAAATAATTTCTCCTTAAAGATGAATTTTAAAAGATGGAGTTGAGTAGTTAAGGTAGCTTTCCATGGAAAAGAGGTTCTGCAAAATGACTAATTCATATTAAGATTTCGTTGGAGATTATCACATCCATCCTAAGATTAAGATTTCAATATTTAAAATAAAATATTTTACAATCGGCTGTGTTAGTACCCAGGAACGGTACTGAGGGCATGTAATGTGCTAAAAATGGATTATTTTGAAAATTCGGGGAATAATGTCTATTCTGAACATTCAAATTATTGAAATTTTCTTGATAATTTACTCTATTCGTATCTATATAAGGTACTGTAGGAGTGTGATGTCTGTAAGACGAATTATCGTGAGGAAAATTGAACTGATCAAAAACTGGACTTTGGACATTTTCATCAAAATGGACCCTATTTCTTCTAGGGGGATATACCGCAGGTATACTATGTCCGTATGGTTGATCTCTAAGTTCATTTATAGAATTTTCTGAAAAATTGGCTCCATTTGTACCCAGGAACGGTACTGTGGGCATATAATTTCCTCTGGATGGGCCATGAGGATAAAAAGAATTATTATTTGTGAAATTCTCTTTAAAATGAGCTCTATTAGTGCCCAGGAACGGCACAGAAGACCTATTGTTGAGCTATAAGGAGTAAATGAGGACAGTACATCATCTACATTTGAAAAATTTTCTCGAGGGTTGACTCTATTAGTACCCAGGAACGGTACAGTAGGCTCATATTGCCTTAAATGTGAGTCAGGAAGAGAAAAAATCGACTGATCAAAATCTTTACTTATGACACGTTTAGAAAAACGGACTCTCTTCTCATTATTATTCAATGTAGAAGGAGTGTAAGTGTTGTAAGATCGATCATTATTATTATTTTCATAATTTTTCAACTGTTCAGAATTTGTACCTTTGGCATTTCCTTTTGAATTGGCCAATATTGCCCTATGGGAACCATTGGAAGGCAATTGAGGTACAGCAGAAGCTCTGGGAATTGAATAAGGACGATGTTGATCAAAATCTATAGCAGTATCAGTTTTCTGAAGCTTAGCCCTTTTTATACTGGAGTGAGCTCCAGATGGGGCAGTATAACCAGAAAAATTATTTGAAACACGAGTAGAATCTTGATGAATCCTTTTTCCCATTGGGTGCTGTGGTTTCTTACAGTTGTCCAATAACTTTCTTTGTTCTAAAATAACTTCTTCTGAAGTTAAACCTGTTTTATTCGAACTTAACTGATCCATCTCATCTGAGAGAGGGCTATAATAATTTCCGCGGAAGACTCTCGTAGAGGTCGCGCCCGAAATATTTTCACGGTAACCGTTAAGTAACGAACGAGAATTGCTTAAGCTCCCTCGGGGAGGTTGTGAACCTAAGACTTCGGCTCCAGGCGACCTTCCTCGTAGAGGAAGATTCCCTGAATTTTTAAAATTGCTTAAACCACTGTGTAAGACTTCGGCACGTGTATCTTTTAAAGATGCACTAGAAACTTCAGCAGAAGAAGAGATTAGAAAAAGATCCCCTCTGGGTGTAATATTAGAGCTCCTCGCAGAGGTGCTTCCCTTGATTTCCCAACGCGTGAAAGCCTGAAAGGTCGCTTCTGTGAAAATGGTGTGTGTGTCCTTCCTCGTAGAGGAAGTAACCCAGAAGTTTCTTTATACGAAGACCTATCTAAAGGGGAAGGGTCTTTGCAAAGAATTCCAACATAGGTCCAGATAAACGTCTTTGATGCAGGAGAGTAAAGGCACCCAGAGGAATGGGGTTCCTTCAATGATGCTGCCATTTTCCTTAATTTAATAATTTTGCCTTAATTCTAACATCATTTTTGGAGTTATGCATATTTTTCCGCAATTTATTCCTTGCGGAATTTTTATTTGTAGGATGTGTATGAATATGGAATGGCTGCAGTTCAATGTAATTGAAAGGGTTTTGTTTATCCGAACGTTTCGAATAAGAACGTATAGCACTTATGATTAACGGTATATCACGCACTTTCCTTCCAGAGTCATTACATACATGCACTATATCATGCTTAGCGTTTATTAAAATGGGCAACTCTTTTATTACATCTGTTCCTAATAGTACATCTTGAGAGAAAGACGTATTGTTATCTACAACATAGAAACATGCAACATAATAATTCCTATTTAAGATTAAAATTAATTCAGTAAGACCATAAACCTTTATAGATTGGCCCGAGATAGAATTTAATATTAAGTCCACAGGGTATAATTTTGGTCTATCTTAAAATCGGTAAGTCTTAAAAGTTGTTATTTTATTTTCATAAAAATCTTGTTGTTTAGGAAATAGTAAAAGTTATGCATTATAAAAAATGTTTGCAATTTTTAGGGAATAAACTTGGACCGATGTTTGGACTCATATTCGTGAAAATTATTTGAAGTCGTTGTCTCGATGATAAAGCAATTCAGCCAGTGACGTTTACAAATAGATGGATGAAAATCTGGTCAGACGGAATAATCTGGATGTTTGGCTATGATAGGTATCTCGGATCATAGTTAGTGACAAAAATAACATAAAGGATTTTTAAAACTGTAAGTGTCTTGCCGTATAAACATTGAGAATCAAATCCGAATAACAACTTTACTAGTTTAAATATTTACTAAATTGTGATAGTTTTGAACAAAGTGAATTTTAAAGTTACCTAAACATTTCATAAGGTGATGTTAAATTTTAAAGGCTATTGCAAATTATTTAGTTGAATTGAAAAGTGACATTTTAAAAATACAGTATTTATCTGTGCTATCTTAAACGAAGGTTGCCAACGATAATTAATTAACTGTTCTCTCTCTTTGTATTTTGGAAGTATTAAGGTTTGCTCGTCTTCAGTCTTGTGTCCTGCTCCGAAGAAGATTCTGCCTCCATTTAAGTTTAGAAATTTGGTATAAAATATTTAGAATAGGATTTACGTGGGACTATTTAATCTATTTTCTATATGTTTGTTATTATAATACTAAAAACTGAAAGTATATTACCTAATACCTCCCTTTCCATTTCTGCAAAAGTGAAAATATATATAGGACCATGGTGGCTCTCATGACCTCCGCAAATTTAATAAATAAAAAAGGTTGATAAGTTACGGATGACGAAGAATAAGTAAAAGGGTCTATGAAAAGATAAATTAAAAGAGATAGCAAATCCGTAACATTTTGGTGGCACGTAGGGTTTTTAGGATCGAAACTTTTAATAAATAAATGGGGGTTTCATAAGAAATGTATTGTATGCAGGTCTATTGCACATTTTGGGGAAAATTGCCCATTAAGAGGGAGCTGGAAAAAGGTAAGTGTAATGAAGTTCCAGTAAAAAGTGAAAAGAGCGAAGCTGTAAAAAGTTTTCGAACAGAGAAAGATAAAAAGGAAGTACAATAGGAGGAAAAGAAAATAGCTTTGGAGAAAGTTAAAGAGGAAATAAAGGAGGAAAGAGCTTGGAAAGATTGGCTTAGGAAAGAATTTAAGGAGAAGAGGGATTAACTAATTGGGGGTATGTTAGTAATTTATTTATATTATTCTCCGGATTATTAATATCATTAGGTTAACTGAATCGTGTGTTAGGTTATTTCATTATTTATGTGCATTATAAATATTATGCGAGCAAGATTTTGGGGAGGATTAGTATTAGAATTTTTCTCTCTTCTTTGTAAGATTGGTGTTCCTTCTTGGAATGGGAGAAATATAATATAACAAGGATGTCAACTAACTAAAGCCGTTTGCAAAGGTAGGTCGATGGAGATACACTTTAAACAAATTAGATTGCACTAGAATCTCATCGAGGGAAGTAAAAAGGAGAAACCTGCTGAAAGGATAAGTTAAGTTAAATACAGAAGAAAGGAAGAAATAGTTCCCGATTAAAATCGGTAAGTCTTAAAAGTTGTTATTTTATTTTCATAAAAATCTTGTTGTTTAGGAAAAAGTAAAAGTTATGCATTATAAAAAATGTTTGCATTTTTTAGGGAATAAACTTGGACCGACGTTTGGACTCATAATCGTGAAAATTATTTGAAGTCTTTGTCTCGATGATAAAGCAATTCAGCCAGTGACGTTTACAAATAGATGGATGAAAATCTGGTCAGACGGAATAATCTGGATGTTTGGCTATTATAGGTATTTTGGATCATAGTGAGTGACAAAAATAACATAAAGGATTTTTAAAAAACTGTAAGTGTTTTGCCGTATTAACATTAAGAATAATATCCAAATAACGACTTTACTAGTTTAAATATTTACTAAATTGTGATAGTTTTGAACAAAGTGAATTTAAAAGTTACCTAAACATTTTAATACTGCTAGGTGTAACCTAGGATAAAGTAAATAAGGTGATGTTAAATTTTAAAGGCTATTGCAAATTATTTAGTTGAATTGAAAAGTGACATTTTAAAAATATAGTATTTATCTGTGCTATCTTAAACGAAGGTTGCCAACGATAATTAATTAACTGTTCTCTCTCTTTGGTATTTTGGAAGTATTAAGGTTTGCCTCGTCTTCAGTCTTGTATCCTGCTCCGAAGAAGATTCTGCCTGTTTAAGTTTAGAAATTTGGTATAAAATATTTAGAATAGGATTTACGTGGGACTATTTAATCTATTTATTATATGTTTGTTATTATAATACTAAAAACTGAAAGTATATTACTTATTACCTCCCTTTCCATTTCTGCAAAAGTGAAAATATATATGGGACCATGTTGTTTCTCAGGGCCTCCGCAAATTTAATAAATAAAAAAAGTTGATAAGTTACGGATGACGAAGAATAAGTAAAAGGGTCTATAAAAAGATAGATTAAAAGAGATAGCAAATCCGTAACATTTTGGTGGCACGTAGGGTTTTTAGGATCGAACTTTTGGTTAATCATTTTTTTTGCAGAATGGAGGGGAGTGGAAAGTTAAACCCACTAAATAAATGGGGGTTTCATAAGAAATGTGTTGTGTGCAGGTCTATTGCACATTTTGGGGAAAATTGCCCATTAAGAGGTGGCTGGAAAAAAAGGTAAGTGTAATGAAGTTCCAGTAAAAAGTGAAAAGAGCGAAGCTGTAAAAAGTTTTCAAACAGAGAAAGATAAAAAGAAAGTACAATGGGAGGAAAAGAAAATAGCTTTGGAGAAAGTTAAAGAGGAAATAAAGGAGGAAAGAGCTTGGAAAGATTGGCTTAGGAAAGAATTTAAGGAGAAGAGGGATTAACTAATTGGGGGTATGTTAGTAATTTATTTATATTATTCTCCGGATTATTAATATCATTAGGTTAACTGAATCGAGTGTTAGGTTATTTCATTATTTATGTGCATTATAAATATTATGCGAGCAAGATTTTGGGGAGGATTAGTATTAGAATTTTTCTCTCTTCTTTGTAAGATTGGTGTTCCAATCTTGGAATGGGAGAAATATAATATAACAAGGATGTCAACCAACTAAAGCCGTTTGCAAAGGTAGGTCGATGGAGATACACTTTAAACAAATTAGATTGCACTAGAATCTCATCGAGGGAAGTAAAAAGGAGAAACCTGCTGAAAGGATAAGTTAAGTCAAATACAGAAGAAAGGAAGAAATAGTTCCCGATTAAAATCGGTAAGTCTAAAAAGTTGTTATTTTATTTATTAAGAATCTTGTTGTTTGAGAAAAAGTAAAAGTTATGCATTATAAAAAATGTTTGCATTTTTTAGGGAATAAACTTGGACCGACGTTTGGACTCATAATCGTGAAAATTATTTGAAGTCGTTGTCTCGATGATAAAGCAATTCAGCCAGTGACGTTTACAAATAGATGGATGAAAATCTGGTCAGACGGAATAATCTGGATGTTTGGCTATTATAGGTATCTCGGATCATAGTGAGTGGCAAAAATAACAAAGGATTTTTAAAACTGTAAGTGTCTTGCCGTATTAACAATAAGAATCATATCCGAATAACGACTTTACTAGTTTAAATATTTACTAAATTGTGATAGTTTTGAACAAAGTGAATTTTAAAGTTACCTAAACATTTCATAAGGTGATGTTAAATTTTAAAGGCTATTGCAAATTATTTAGTTGAATTGAAAAGTGACATTTTAAAAATATAGTATTTATCTGTGCTATCTTAAACGAAGGTTGCCAACGATAACTAATTAACTGTTCTCTCTCTTTGGTATTTTGGAAGTATTAATTAAGGTTTGCTCGTCTTCAGTCTTGTGTCCTGCTCCGAAGAAGATTCTGCCTCCATTTAAGTTTAGAAATTTGGTATAAAATATTTAGAATAGGATTTACGTGGGACTATTTAATCTATTTATTATATGTTTGTTATTATAATACTAAAAACTGAAAGTATATTACTTAATACCTCCCTTTCCATTTCTGCAAAAGTGAAAATATATATGGGACCATGTTGGTTCTCAGGGCCTCCGCAAATTTAATAAATAAAAAAGGTTGATAAGTTACGGATGACGAAGAATAAGTAAAAGGGTCTATAAAAAGATAGATTAAAAGAGATAGCAAATCCGTAACATTTTGGTGGCACGTAGGGTTTTTAGGATCGAACTTTTGGTTAATCATTTTTTTTTTTTGCAGAATGGAGGCGAGTGGAAAGTTAAACCCACTAAATAAATGGGGGTTTCATAAGAAATGTGTTGTGTGCAGGTCTATTGCACATTTTTGGGAAAATTGCCCATTAACCCATTAATGCCCAGCGTATGTTTAATCATACGCAAAATACAACTTCACTAAAAAAATAATTTAAAATATTCCACTATTTGTTTCAATGCAATTTATGCAATTTTATACAGAAAAATAATGTTTCTAGTGATACATATAACTTTTTTCATCCTTACCCCATTTCAACAAAGAATATAAGCTTTTATCTTAGTAACAATTTTTTTGTCGTGCAGGAGAGGTGACCTATGGTGGGTTTTGAATTTATATTTATAAAAAGATAAGTGTTCATAAGTTAATGTATATTTCATATCAATTTGGAATGATTAATCTTTGATATGAATATGATAATATTGAATAACATAAAGATTCAAACAATTTATATTGGCATTTTATACTCGCGTATGATATATCATAAGCTGGGAAGAAAACATTTACAATTAATTTATTTATATATTCTTTTTCTCTCTCCCCCTTTTTCATTTATTTATTCTTTTTCTTTCTCTCCTGTAAAATATATATATATAATATATATATATATATATATATATATATATATATATATATATATATATATATATATATATATATATATATATATAATATATATATAATAATATATAATATATAATATATATATATTAATATATATATTATATATTATATATATATATATATATTATTATATATATATATTATAATATATATATATATATATATATATATATTATATATATATATGTATTATTATCATATAATATATATATATATATATATATAGTATATATATATATATATATATATATATATATATATATATATATATATATATATTATATATATAATATAATATATATATATATTATGGTGGAGTGAAAAAAGTCAATATTGTTTTTTCGGAAACGGGTACCCTTCCAATAACTGTGTATGAGACCTAGTAACAATTCTTTCAAAATATTTAATTTCTACGACGTCATCTTGAGTCCTGCACATTTGGCTAAAAGTTTGAAATTTTTTGAATTTTTGATATTTTTACAAAATTTTTTTTAAGTACTTTAAACAAAAAAAAAACCTGAGGGCTAGTCACTAAATAGTTGAAACAAGGCCTTAAATAAAGACAGGATTTTTAAAAATATTTTAGGCGGTGGTTTTAGTCTGCACATTGAGGCTTAAACCTATCCAAATATTCGTAAATTTCCTGATATTTTTAACGTTTATATTTCTGATATCCTCTATAATGTTATCAACAACTTGTTTATATAGCTTTCGTTAATCAACTTTTTGCATTGTGCAACACGTCGCTAGTTCATATTAAACTACCCATGCCCTCCCAACCACCCAACCATGAGAGCATGTTAATTTACATCTTAAAGAAAAGTCTTCAACAGGTAAATTGTTTCTTTGTGTCATATATTGGACGGATATTTCTATCAAGCATTCTAGTTTTGATTAAGCTTTCTCTTTTCTTTTGATCAGAGACCAATTTTGAGGAAGCAGTGACTTCTTTGATGGCTCTTCTACCGCTTGAGTGTGTGATGGGAGTTCAAAAAGAGTGCGCTCAGAAGCTATGTTTACACTCTCAGTTTCCAGTAACCTTTGCAAATCCTGATTTGTCAAATGACTTGTGAGAGGTGGTTCTGTCACTTCCACATCATTCCAAACAATCATATCGATGCTCCAAAATTTATTTTCGGGATTTCAAACCGTCTTAGTGGTTTACTGGCTTGTTCTCTAGATCGAGCCTTGATGATACGTCTTAATGCCAGTTTCTTTATATGATCTCTTTTATCAACCAACATAGCTATGAGCATGTTTTCATGGTGAGCAAAGTATCCATTGTCTTGGATAGCATTTGGTGTTACAGCAATTTTTGGCGATTTTGCTCAGAAAAGGTAAAGTGCAACTCTTTAGGTTTCCCAGTTTTTTTGAGCTCCATTTATAAGCTTTTTGGATTACAACTTGACCTGACCAGCTAAGGTGCATAAACTTTCACGAGAAAGGTTGCCAATTCTTTTAAATGTTTTGCGATGGCGGTTTTGTAGCTACGTATAATCTTAAAATTTCTATATGTAGTCAACCATCTGGCCATGGGAGAACTTTCCTGGAATGTGTTTTTTAATTTTTGACAGATATTTTCGCCACTCGAAACAGCTTTTACAATATCATAAAGGTATTGTCGGTCAGTACTCAAACCCTTTTCATCACCACGATCGATTATATCAGTAATAAATTCTATGGGCTCAAACTGAACTATTTTCAATGCATGACATGTTGCCAAACTTTGACCGACAGGTCCAACAAATCTTTTTGGTCCGCTAGTAGGTCCATCCAGCTTTTCCACTAAATGCCGTAATGGAAGTTCATTTGTATGCAATTGGCAAATAAGCCACTGCAGAGGTCTACCAAGTTTCTCTTCTAGCGAGCGAATTACACCATTATATTTTCCTGTGTTTGTAGGGCATCCATCACAACCAACGCAAACTATTTCCAACATTGTAAGATTGTGCTCAGAAAAGTAATCGACGATAGAATTAGCAATGTCAATGGCTTTCCCAGACAAGACAATGGAACTGTGTAACCGATGAATCTCGATTTAGGCTCCTCTATGAGTAAAATGTGATCTTCTTTAATAGTTGTTCTGTGTATTTTCCCATCGTCTGTCTTGTGAATACGAAGGGTGTCGTCAATTCTACCGTCAAAGTATAGCCTGTATTTCTACCTTTGCTTCCTTATATTTAAAACTTCAAGCCGAGATTTGATTTGCTAGCGTCTTACTTGATTCCTGTCTACCACAACGTCATTTATAACATTATCTAAAGAATCAGTGGACTGTACATCGTGTAAAAGAGCAGAGGCTAAAGCTGCTGCTGCGCGATCAGGTACGCCATACCTACCACATACTCGGGAAAACGATGGTATTTTTAGCCTAGTTTGAGTATTTATGGTAGTAGCTGAGGAAGGGTCGGGAACTGGTTCCTCTAAAACAACCTCCAAATCTTCTGGAACACACAACCCATTTCTTAAAGTGGGACAGTTAAGTCCATAGCGTCCTCATTGTCGCTATCCAAGCCAATTTCATATCCTTCACAACGTTTCTTACACAATCTTTCTTCTATCATTTTCCCTGCAATTTTCTTTTTATTTGCTGATGTCACTTTAAAATCAACACGTCCAATCGCTATTTTCCGAACAGTTCTTTGATCATTCAAGAATTTGAGTTCGAGTATTGGAAGCTTCTTAGCGCGATCACATTTACAAAGTTGAAAATCTTTACATTTACATGCACTAACATCGAACAATGCCTCAAATCTACTGTGAAACTCGACTAGTTTTTTTTTTTAAAAAAACTGTCTGGTCACTCTGTCACGTTTGTATGTTTTGTTGAGTGTTTGAAGTAAATCAAACTTCTTTTTTAATATAAGCTTATTAAAAACTTGTATACTGATTATAAGAACGTGACCTGATACATACATACATGCTATTTTTAAAATATTAAACTGATTATATACATTAATGTGTAAATATCGGATTTCGGAAAATTGGCGAACTTTAGGCCTAATGCGCAGACTTAAACCACCGCCTAAAAATATTTAAAAAAAATACTGTCTTTATTTAAGGCTTGTTCAACTATTTAGACTAGCCCTCAAGGTTTTTTTTTTCAAATACATAAAAAAAAAAATTTGTAAAAAATATAAAAAATTGAAAAATTTTGAAAGTTTAAGCCAAATTTGCAGACTCAAAATGACGTTGTAGTAATTAAATTATTTTAAAGAAATTGTTACTAGGTCTCATACACAGTCACTGAAGGGTACCCGTTTCCGAAAAAACAATATTGACTTTTTTCACTCCAAACCCTAATATATATATATATATATATATATATATATATATTATATATATATATATATATATATATAATATATTATATATATATATATATATATGTATATTATATATATATATTTTTTTTTTTTTATATATATATAGTATATATATTTATATACTATATATATATATATATATATATAGTCAAACTGTTATATAATTATTTTATATATTTCCCAGTAAATCACATCCAGAGTAAATTTCGATATTGAGAGAGATGCTGAAGAAATATTGAACATCATTGAAAGTTATGAGCTTTCAGAACTTGTGGCTTCCGAAATATAAGTAGCAGAAGAGATTGAAGTCTTTTTTTTCCACCCAATGATGGCCAAGACTCTGATAAAAATGCTGTCAATAGTGATGACAAATCATTACATACTATCAGAGATATTGACAAAGGTGTACTGTCCCAACGAGCTGAACTTCGAGCAATCCGTAAAGATAAGAAGAGGGATATTGATGTGGATGTCGATGTAGTTCCCGAAGATCTTCCTAGTACAACAGTGTGTTTCAACTGTTATAAAAAGACAAAAAATGTCTTTTTATAACAGTTGAAGACATCGTCTTAAATATATAAGGTGTGTGAAACAAAGAAAGAGTCAGCAATTATGGAAAAAAAAAAATATCTAGGTAAGCAATGGTAAACCCATTGACATTTTTAAATTATACTTTACTGAGGAAATTATGATTAATATATGTAAAGAGACTCTAATATGCATCTCAGAAGGGTGAGCCGCAGTTCACTCTGTCTATTTGGGTATCCTTCTATTGTAAGGGTAAATTGAAATGTCATCATGAAGAATTAATTGGGAGATTCGTTCTGATTCAAATAATGCAGTGGTGTTGTGCGTTATGCAGTGGAAGAGAAAGCAGTGGAACACACTCGTCAGGTAATATGACATGACCAAGTTACAAACGGTAACGAATTCGAAAGACAAAGGAAAATTTGCAATAGGAAGTTGCAAGAGATGGAAGAGTGGTGAACGCAAGCAAGTAGTGGTGGTTCCTCAGCCTAATATTGTCAAAATATACAACAAGCGCATGGGAAGAGTTGATCTCTTTGATAAAATGAGGGCTCATTACAGGATACGAATTAGATCAAAAAAGTGGTTTTGACCAATATTTCAATTTTACCTAAATGGAAGCAGAATAAATTTCTGAATGTTAAATCGCTATGTTTATAAGGGGATTCCTCTCATAGAATTCACAAGACAAATTTTAATCGCCTTGCTCTCTGCACCTAATATACAGAAACCACCGAGTATTAAGCCTAAAACAATAAAACAAGTTGATGATGTAACGCGATTTGATGGTAAAGATCATCTGGTAAATATAAATGACAATAAAAGCGGAGCAATGTGTGGCAAATGTACCAAATTTGTGTGCGTCAAATGTAATGTAGGGCTTCATCATGATACATGTTTTCTTATGCTTCACCAAAAGGAACACCTTTCCCATCAATATATGAAATAATAGTTATAATAAAGAAATTTTCATACAGTGTTTCATTTTCCAAAAATTGTATATATTTGTAAACCTTAATTCCCAGCGTATGATATATCATACGGCCTAGAAATCAGTGAAATCTTCAGAATTTACTTCTGAAAAAAATCTAGTACACTCCAGGGACCAAAATTACCAATATACTTAGCTTTCATAAAAAAATTCAAACTTTTTTACTCTCGGGCATTAATGGGTTAAGAGGTGGCTGGAAAAAAGGTAAGTGTAATGAAGTTCCAGTAAAAAGTGAAAAGAGCGAAGCTGTAAAAAGTTTTCAAACAGAGAAAGATAAAAAGAAAGTACAATGGGAGGAAAAGAAAATAGCTTTGGAGAAAGTTAAAGAGGAGATAAAGGAGGAAAGAGCTTGGAAAGATTGGCTTAGGAAAGAATTTAAGGAGAAGAGGGAGTAACTAATTGGGGGTATGTTAGTAATTTATTTATATTATTCTCCGGATTATTAATATCATTAGGTTAACTGAATCGAGTGTTAGGTTATTTCATTATTTATGTGCATTATAAATATTATGCGAGCAAGATTTTGGGGAGGATTAGTATTAGAATTTTTCTCTCTTCTTTGTAAGATTGGTGTTCCAATCTTGGAATGGGAGCAGTATAATATATATATTTTACAGTATATAAGCGTTAACATTGTAATGGTGTAACAGGAAACAGAACTGGGAATGTGATTGGTTTTTTGGGACAGCGAGTGGAAGTAAAAAGGAGAAACCTGCTGAAAG
Organism: Trachelipus rathkii; assembly: GCA_015478945.1. Taxonomy (NCBI): domain Eukaryota; kingdom Metazoa; phylum Arthropoda; class Malacostraca; order Isopoda; family Trachelipodidae; genus Trachelipus; species Trachelipus rathkii. The sequence continues at coordinate 1,070 of JABUQX010037250.1, read as the reverse complement.
GATAAGTTAAGTTAAATACAGAAGAAAGGAAGAAATAGTTCCCCGATTAAAAATCAGGTAAGTTTAAAAAGTTGTTATTTTTATATTTCCATAAAAATCCTTGTTGTTTAGGAAAAGTAGAAAGTTTATGCATTAATAAAAAATGTTTGCATTTTTTTTAAGGGAAATAAACTTGGAACCGCACGCGTCGACGTTTGGCACTTCATAATTCGTGAATTATTTTTGAAGTCTAATTGTCGTCGATTGATATAAGCAATTCTGGCCAGTGAGTTTACAAATAGAATTGGATGAAAATCTGGTCAGCGAAAGCAAAGATCGGACCTTATCTAGATGTTTGGGATGGATCCTATGTCGAATCATATTAACCTGGTATTCATATACCAAATAAACCTCAGAGAGCGAGTTTAATTAATTCATCGTTTGGCACCTCTCCGTTTAAGATAGCAAGATAACTAAACTGCATAATTTTTAAAATGTCACTACTTTACTCACGACTTTTTCAATTCAACTAAATAATTTGCTATATTGCCCTTTTCTTTTAATTTACATCACACATGATCCATGCACCCTCACCACGCCTCGTCCGTTTATGAATGTTTTAGGGTAAAACAACTCATCACCACTGCTTGGTATCGGAATCATAAACTTTATGATTAGTGAGGTGAGAAAAAAAAATAATTTAAAAAAAATATAAAACAAAAACAATAAAAAAAAAAAAAAAAGAAAAAAAATAAAAAATAAGGGATTTCGTTAATTCCTGAATGAAATAAAGTAGATGTTCTACATTTAGTTATAATTAGCCTCAAACTAGTAAAGTCGTTATTCGGGTATATAATAACATTTGAAGATTCTTAATTATCATTGTTATCACGATAACTGAGAGGCAAGACACCTTACACCATAGTTATGTTTATAAATATAAAAATATTCACCTCTTTTATGTATTTTTGGTCAGCTAATTGTGATAGTTTTGAAACAAGTGAATTTTTAACAACATACCGATTGTTTACGCCCGGAGATTAAGCCTAACAATATTTTCATAATTTATAACGGAAGCGATAGGGCGTATG